>WAAG01030518.1:0-23064 GCA_013390105.1 Tichodroma muraria
TAATCAATTGAACACTCAAAACAAATGTGATGAAACTGCTTGGGTTTGTGTTTAGTTTATCTTTGCTGATGACACACACACAAGACTGCATTCCCAACAGCACAAGAAGCTGTCTTTATATCTGAGCATTAATTGTAAAAATCCTACCAAGGGATAAAGGGATAGAGCTAAATGCCAGGATAGGGTCTCGATTTGTAGAGCAAGACCATTTCATGTTACATTATATTAAAAAATCCAGCATACCCAGCATTTAAAAAACTCAAGTATTAGTCACTTGATAGTCCCTTAGCCAAGTCTTCAGAAAAATAACAAAGTACATGGCAGAGGAGTCAAAAAAAAATATATTGACACAAACTCAGGATACATATATTAACTAAGAGTATGTTATGTAACTCACCTCAGCAGAGAACTACGAATTACATACACTCATTTATGCAAGCCAAGCACATTACATCCATAAAAAGTGAAGTAATTTTGTAAATAACTAGGCTAAGAAATGCTAGTCTTCCTTGGACTGGTATCCCATGACCTTTTCTTCCCCTGTGTTGCCATTAAAAAAAGGAAGAAAAAAAAAAAATCTGAGACTGACAGCACTCAGCACTTTCACAACAACCACAACCACATGTTTTACTGCAGTACCAAAGGACTGCCTTTCTACAGATAACAGCTGTAATTAAATCTCAGCCATTATCCTAAAGGCCAGACAGCTACCCACGAGCACTTCAGAAATCTCAAGAATCAGTGCAGTTGTTTTTCCTGAATGCCTTCACATTGACACACACTACCTTTTACCATGATACCTGACCAGGTCTCAGTACAATTCAGGGTCATGACAACAATGACCTACAGCCTAGAGTTTGCAGCTTAGAGGCTGGGAGAGAAGGTATACTCTTCATCACTTACCTAGGACTGGTACGACACTGAAAAAAGCATAAAGGCAATAGCTTTTGATCCAGTACCCTTTCTAAGCACTGTGTGTAAACAAACATAAATGTTGACTATTTCAGAGCACCTATGGTAATGAACATCCAAAATGTGGGGTTTCACTTTAAAATTTTCCATTTATCTTACATTTGAGCTTTTATTTCTAAACAAAATTTCAATTGTCAACCCAAAACTCATTCTCATCTTACTCCCAAAGCAGTGAGATTTTTAAACACTTATCGTCAGAAGACTAAGTATGCAAGCATGACAGATGTTTATTGCATAGATCTAATCTTCAGTTACTGAGTTAATTTTGACTCCGTCAAAATACATGTTAGAAAAAGTGTGTTTGACTTTTTTGGCTCTCAGTCTTCTAAAGCTAAGTATTGAGGCAAAGGAAATACAATCTTATATACTTAATAGACTTGATTGTTAACCAAGCTGCATATACAGAACACCTGTTACTGCTGGAAAGGCACATGACAGAATTTGGTATCTCAGATTAACATACACCTGTCCAACAGCTGAACATTGTAAACTACATAACAGGAAATCAGACAAAACCTGTAAATCATTTGAGGTCTTCAGTAGATTCCCCATTAACATCTACATTTAAAAAAAAAAAAATCCAATTGCATTTTAAAGCACTGCAAGCAGCCAAATCCCTGATCATGCAGAAGGACACTGTTCCTATTTTTCATTTTACCCGTGTCTCAATTGAAGGATGAAAAGTTGGAGTGACAAATCCAAGAATAATTGCTCCATATCACTACTCCCCAAATTAAAGTGTAGCAACAGCTTCTCTATTCCACCCTGCCATTACAATGTGTGAAATCAAACAGCAGCCAATATACTGGCCATATGATTAAATACTTGCTCACATAAAATTCCTTACAATATGTAAACATTAAAAGAGTAGTCACTGGGTGATGACTCTGCCTCTTAAGTTCCTCAGGGGAAAAAGAAGCCATTCTTTAGGTTTCTTCAGTATCTCACTGGCAATGCCAGAACCAGATTGCCAAATAAGCTTCTAAACAAGCAAGCAGCATCCCTTTATAACTATTTGACAAATGAGGATCAAGGGGATGTGGCTCAAATAGAAACTGGAAGTGAGAGAGAAATTGTATACACCTATGACAGAGAGAACAGAGGCAAAGCAGCAATTCTGTGATGGCTGAAACCAGTTTCCATGGAGTTACAGAAAGAGGTAGCTTGCTGTAAGAGGCTTGAAAGCACCTTGGACAAGCACTGGGCTGACCATAGGAACAGCAACACGCAGACTAGCCTCTCACTTCTGTTCAGACGAAAAGTTTAGCAACACATTCCTATCCCATCACAGATCAAACATACATTTCCTGGCTCCTTCTGCAGTGGAGGGCAGAGATGAGCAGGGAAGAACGTTCATTCTGTATTGAAAGCTACACTTCCATGAGAAAGGAAAAGGCACATCCAGTTTTTGAATGACACTGCTGAGGCTAAGGGCAAGCAGCAGAGCTACTGACTGCACTCACAGCACCAGGCAAGGCTCCAACTCCTGGTTGCATCCAGGTGCTCCTTGTAAACACTGTAAAAACAGCTAAATAAATAGTTCCAAGCCAGCAGGTCATCTGACCCAGGAAGCAGAAACCAGTATGACACAGCAATTCTTTAATCAAGTTTTCCCTTTGTTCAAGCCATTGAGGCTCAGCTAGAAAGTCCTCTGAACCCAAGTTAGTGGACAACCAGCACACTGGCCTGATGCCTATTTATCTTAACTCTACATGGTGATGCCTCTGTTCTGGTTCACGTCTTACCGTGATGCTTAGACCCTGCATCTTGTCACACTTTTTGCTACATTAAGAGTCAGCTGATTATTGTCAGAAGCCCTCTTACCTTTATAGGCAATTTTAGGGGAGCTATGAATCAGTCTGCATCTTGTGTTTAAGCCTCTTTGGGACTGCAGCCCCTTAAAGAGCTTTTGTCACTTTTTCTGTTCTCCACTCATATTTAATTCTTCATAAATGGTGTTGTGTAAATATTCCCACCAGGGCTTTATGCAGCACCCAATTCCCTCAAGTCTAAGCACCACACAAGAAATGCTTGCTCCACAGGAATTCCACTATTCATATAACCAGGGAAACAAACAATCTGAAGCAAAAGAGTCTTAGTCACGATCAAGGGCATTCCCATCACACATGCTGACACATATATTATTTTTAGTTCAGGAAAAGGGTCCCCAAGAGAGGCTCTTTGCTTCTGACACAGAATGTGACACTTTTAAGCTAAGACATTGTCACTTTGCTTAAGTATGTCCACTCCTGCTTTAAGAATCTGTTCCTTTGCTATCTTGACTGGTATTTCTTTGAAGAGACACCATAAATAACCAAAGTTCTCACCTCCTTACCCACTCATGGTTTATTTTTAGCACAACATACAAATGAGAAACACAATGAAAGCCACAGGAAGAAGGCAAGTGTTTAAGTACCAAACCTGCAGAGCAGTACTCACAGAAAGCTACAGCTACCATCTTCTATAGAAGTGATGTCTTTTAATAAAAAAAAGCCGGAACTACCTACCATTTAAAAAACAGATGTTTTATAAAGAGGTTTATTTTTTCAATCTAGCAAGATAGACTGTGTTCTTCTGAAAGGAGAGGTGAATTCATTGAGAGCTTAGTATTGCTGGAATCTGAGCACTGAATAATAGAACAACAGACAGCATCGAGGGAATGAAGGACATGTGTACACAGTACTTTGCTGCATTAAGAAGAGAGTTTGTAATTCTGCCCAGCATCATGCTACACTAGCCAATACAGAGGAGCAGACTTGGATCATGAAGTCACACTGAAGGCTGAAAGGGTTCCCCACATATTTAGAAAGGGCTATTTGTGGAACTTGGAAAGAAACAGAACTTTGTAAGTGCATTAGCATAGTGTGGAGTGAAACTACTGGTATGGACCATAATATAGATCACTCTTTCCAAGCAGACTTATATTACAAGATGTGAGAATGCTCAGGAAGGTATCTGATAATGCAGAACTGCTCTTATAGTCAGTGCCACACTGGTCCTGTCATAAGACCACAGGTTTGACTGATGCACTCTAAGAGAAATCTCAGTGCTGCATCATAACTGCACCAGGAGCCAGATTTTAAGAACCCTAAACTCAAAGGAACTCTCCAAGGAGATTTGCCCTCAGACACTTGTATGCAGACTTGTGAGGAAAAGAAACCACAACTAGACAGTGGAAGGGTGGCAGCAAATAGCAAGACATACCACAAAGTCCCACAAAACTACACCCCCAAGGCAGGATTAACATTATTCATGTTCATATTAATCTGTCTGAAACAGATCCCATTTAAAATCTCAGCAACCTTTTCTGAAAAACTGCTTGGGGGAAAGCTATGAAGAATGCAAGTTTCCCTCAGCCCATGGCAACAAGCCCAATGGCACTAGGCAGCAAAAGAAAGTGTGCAGATTACCCACTAGTGCCTGTTGTTTATGAAGAACAGATCACAGCAGGTTAAGTGCAGCACGGAAAAGGAATGGCATTTATGGAAAATACAGCATAACAGCAAAAAGGCAAAAGTCTTGGGAACAGAAACTGGTTTTAGTCATACTCAATTCTGCACAACAGTATGTGACCTCGGATTTCTACAATTAATCAAATTAGTCATATCTAACAAACATTCTTATGTTGTGAATAACTCAAATTTTATCTGCCTGCTTATATTACTGTGGGCTAAGTGAAGAGATTTTGTTATAGGAAGTAATATTCCCCACACAGACTGTAATATAAAGACATAGCAATTCCAAAGGAATTAATCAGATCTGCTTCCCCATTTACAGTCATCCCATCATGCCTGCAGTGGCACCACTTCTTCATGCTGCAAATCCATGTGACATTTTTAGAGGCGTAAGTAGCACTATAGGGGGATTTGATAAGATCTTTGCAATACACATACTCAACAATATGGGAAGCAGCACACATAACACAGTTATGTGTCATAACCGTATGTATGTCATAACACAGTTATGATGACCAGTGAACTGACGAGTGCCAGCTCCTCTTGATGCAGCACACAAACCCCATTACACCCAGTCATGCATAGGGAAACTGGAAAACTGATCAGCTGAGCAACAGAATCAGTGGCAACACCGCTTTTGGTCTGAATTTCACAGGCAATGAAAACCAGACTGAGTGTTTTAAGACATGCACGATGTCTCTCAATGAAAGGGTTTAAATGCAAGCCAAACTGAGGCCTGTGCCTTCAGGCCCTTCTCCCTTTCCCCCCGGCCGCCACATCTAACTGTGGCGGACGCGACCCTGCAGGGAAGCAGGAGGAAGGCGAGCGTGGTCTTCCTCCTGCAGCCGCTGCCCACGCGGCGCACGCTCCCGCCCACGGAGCGGCAGAGGCGCTGCGCTCTCATCACCGCCCACAGCCCCATCCAATCTGCCGCGGATCCAGCCCCAAATTCAGCGCTGGACTGGGTACAGCTCCAGGGGCTGGAAAGGGCAAACTTGAGCTGCTTTCAGAGGAGCAGCCCCAGTTTCAGCGTTTACCCAGAGTGATGGCAATTTAGCTTCTAATCAAGGTAATTATGATGAACTACAAAAGCAACAGTTCAATCTAGTTAAGACCAAGAAGGTTCTCTGAACTACTACCAAATTACTACTACCAAATTCTCCCACATCTGTATTGCTCTTGGTTTTCAGTCCTACAAAAATTTCAAGAATTATCAACAATCAATTAATTAGTTAAATTAAAAATCAGACTCTTCTGAAGTCTGATGACAAGGACAATGATGTGGGCCTCAATGCCTATTGTGTTCAGTAGGCTCAGCAAGATGATCTGAAAGCAAGTCATCTACATCTTGAATAAGTGCTGTAACAATTCAGCACAAAGAAAATGTGATATTCTAAATATACGTATGCAGCTTTGTTTCCTCTCTGATCAGAATTTTTCTTCTACATAAAACTCTCTTTCAATAACAGATACACAGAAAGGGGGAAGTTGGTTAAAGCCTCTCTAGCCGATTTTACATACAGAGTATAAACCCTGAAACATGTGCATCTGCTTAGACTCTTGTTGGGATGGGCATTCCACGTTGAAGAGCACAGTGGATATTTTTCCTAGAAACTTCATTGAGAGATGCGGTTCTGTTGTAGACTTCCCAAATGAGATTTTAGAGTCTAGATGGAGCAACACTCTGGGTATTGAACCAGAATAAACTAACAACAGTCCAGAGCTGACTTCAGCGAAGGCCTCACAAGAACACAGACTCCCTATAGAGCAGAACCCAGGAGATCAATTCTCTACACAAGACATGCAGTATCAAAAATACCTCCACCAGATGAGATCTATTCATGAGTTGCTGAAAGCAAAATTGTTTAGATTGTTCACCAAAACTCTAGTTTTTATACATCTTTTTTAAAATCAAAATTTAATTCATTTTGACCAGAAGCTAAAGGAAATATTTGTCTCAAATGCAGGTTGAAACTAGTTAGCTTTCTTGGACGTTACTTGTCACTTAAATCTTATGCAAGGACAATTACCTTAAATGCTGTAATATAACTGATGGAGCTGGTTCATGAGGTATGTAGGACGGAGGGTATTTTTATGAACCAAGGAATTATATGAATTTCAGTTAATTCCAGATACAAAGAGATCAGTCTTCCTTCATCACGCCAGGTAAAACAAAAGCACTTCAGTTCACAGATAGAACTAAATGGAGGAAGAATGTGAAATATCACTTGGCTGCCAACTGACACCACACAATTTTTGTAAGCAGTTTCATGCTGCCCTTCAACTGGCAACCAGCACTGGCTAAAGAATGTGCCAAGGAAAAGTCCAGCAACTTCTCCACAATCCAGACACCGGTACCACCCTTCAAAATAAACCTGTCTGAAACAAAGCTTTATCAACTATACTATCAGTCCAGCTTATAAGGATAAAAATTTCACCTACTTTCCTCACCAAGAGGTCGATGGACAGGTGATAGACATTTCAAAGTTTGCTTTCCTTACCCCTTTTTTCTTGAACTATGAAGTTTAACATGGAACACTTTGTTCCATGTTGGCCCACTGTGCTAGCTTTTATAAACATTAGCCTCCAGTGCCAACACAATCTGAGAAGCTTTACACAAAATCAAATTTCAACAATTGAAAGTGCAGCTAAACTGCAAGAAACTGCAGCCATCTTCTCTTATCCCAACCTTCCCATGATGGTCCACACAGTACAGAAATATAATGCTGCTCTAAAGAAGCATGCAAAGTTTGCAGAATGAATACAACTTTTTCCACTTCATCATCAAAAAACAAAAACAAAACAAAACCACTCCCACACACCAGATAATGGGAGGGTAAGGCTGAGGAGGGGAATAAAATTTTTGGTGAGTTATCACAAAAAAAAACAAACAATCTTTCCTCTCCTATTCCCCTAGGCATCACAAAAGGTTTGAACCAAATCCAAAGTTCTTTGCCTTTCTCATCTTTTTTAAGCCAATATTGATTCTGTTTTGGAATTTCTTTTACCTTCAGGATACCTTGCAAACAAACAATGTATCCTAAAATTTCTCAGAGAAAGAATGTATCTAGAGCAGTATTAGACACATGGAAGGTTAGGCAAAAAAACATTCCATGATTTGCCTAAATCCACAAAGTACAGGTCACAGGGTTGCAGGGTTTTGGCTTTTTAGATGCATGCAAAACTGAGCAGACAGCATGAAACTGTGTCAGGAAACTGTGCATGAGTCATTTTTAAAAGCCAGTTCAGTCAGCACTAGGACACTACTCAGTATGCTAGTGATAACAGAACCAGGTGTCACTCTTCATTTCTACCCTGCTTTGGCAAACTTCAGCAACTGAACAGTGAAGAATCAAAAACCCAAACAAAGCAGTCTCATCTCCTCTCTGCCAGTCCTCCAAATCACTACAGGACATACAGTACAAGAAGTACCCTGCAGAAGGAAAAGGCTGAACAGGCAGCTTTTTTTCCTGGGATAGATGAAGCAGAGGTAATAGCAGAATCATCTGCATGCACCCTGCTCTGTGTAAGCCAGAGCTCTCTTTATAGCTCCTCTTCATGGAAAAAGCAACCTCCCCTGCCACTGTTTTCCTTTCTATGCAATGCTGAAGATTAATGCCATTTGTTTCTGTACTACACTGGAGCTGGATGCTATCACATATGTGTATGTCTTTTAAGGTATTGTGACTGAATCAAAACTTCCATCTGGTTAAAGAAGTTCCCAGCTTTCAAATTTTTACATGAGTAACTGAGTCAAGAGTGTGCACCCACTCTGCTATCATCACTTGGGTCATGCCTTAACACTGAATCTCCCACAGACACCTGAAGCCTGGTTAAATGAAGCAAATAGGAATTTTACCTGCATGAATGATCCATCCTCATTGCATTCTGGGATGAAGACTGCTTCCTGGGGCTTCTTTGCCTGTTCCAGCGCTTGAGCTCTCTCTAATCGACACTTGCTTTGGCCAGCATCTACAAAGAGAAAAGCAAAACTCACTCTCATTGCAATTTGGCCTCTCCGAAAGCTACCAGATGACCCACTCAGTTGCAAGGGAAAAAAACCCAAAACAAATAGATATAAAGCATAAAAGACCATTATGTGCACATTCACAAGGTAGATATGGAGTTACCACTCATGATCCTAAAGACAAATACGAACCTAGACAATCAAACTACAAGTCAGTTAATTAAGAGCTGCCTAACTTCCCAGTCAATAGTTTTTATGATTATCTTAGGATCCTGGAAGCTTCTTTCAACCAGCACTGGAGCACAATGTCCACACAATGAAAGGCCATTAACATTAACAGCCTGAAACTGGATCGCTGAGTATAAACCAAATAATTCGAGCAGTGAGCAATGTGGAAAAGAAGTGATGACTCCGTCTTCTCTGAGCAGCTCTCCTAGTAAGATACTAAAATAGCCAGTCATCCATATAAACTTCCACCTTTGCATGGTTCAGATGAGGCAGATATATCATTCCTGTCCATTCCTGAAACTCAGCTTTTACCTCTAGTCCCAGTGCTTACAGCCAGGTGTGCATTACAACTTTCATATCAGTTACTCACTTTGAGGACAAGAAAAAAACTTGCTCTGCAAGCAGAGTTTGAAGGGGTTAAGATCTCAGTTCTTAGTTCAGATGATGGCAAAGTGTAGCATGACCTTAACCCCATTCCAGCTTGAGTTCACTCTTAGCATATACCCAGATAAGTCTAACCCTAATGACCGATGAGTCAAAAGAGGAAAGTTCTGCCCTGCAGAGATCCAGACTGACTCGGTGTTTACATTTAAAAACATCAGGTCTAACAATACTGCTGTTCAGTCTAGAAAGAGAAGGAAAACAGTGAACATTTGTTTCCATGGCACTCTGACAACACCAGAACTAGCACCTTCTTTCTTCTCCCATCAATCAAACCACTGACTAAAGATTTTCGGTGCAGAAGTTTCAAAATCTTTTAGCAGCACCATACAGAGTGAACAAGTTTCAATCCCCATTGTACTAGGCATGGAAATCGTATTGGTAAACAAAAAATTCCACTGAAGATCACATTCTGTTTCACAGACCACATGAACTTTGACAACAAAATCACTAATACCAGCATTAAATTAGAAAGTCAGTCTGGGTTCTTAGAGCAATTGAATTCACACTGTGTGGCAATAGAAGTAACTTCCATCTAGGCATCTCCAGACACAGAAATCAATGACAATACTGTAAATAGTCTTGATAAAGACAGACCAAAGCTTTCAGGCCAAGTACTTTATTTATACAACTGATGACTCAAGAGATTAAGTTTCCAGTTTGCCAACAAAGTTTCATTTTAAACATATCACATTACTTCCCAAGAAGGATTTCACAAGGCTTCTGAAATTATGAAAATCAATCCATTCTCTCTGGAAAAAGAATGATTCATAGCAATAGTATACACTACATATGCCAGCTGCTTAGGCACTGGGTTAGAAAGCAAGAGTACCTGTATCAACTCTGCCAATGACCACAGAGTGACTACAAGTTGATCACCTCACCCGCCTGAGACCTCATGTCACTTCTGATCCTATGTCACTTATCTTTAGACTAATTTGTTTGTTGGGTGTTTGCACAATACCAAAGCACATGGAGCTTTGATCTCAGGTGGGCCCATTATGCACCTGCATAAAAAGTGAAATTGTTACAGAATAAAAAAAGACTTCAATAAAATGTACTGTATTTTTTTTCTAGTTATCTATAAGCTTTGACATGGAATTTCCTTTTAGCCTGCTTGCCAACATGACCAGATGATCAGACCTTGTTTGCACATCTCCAGTGGAGGACAGTCCTACCAACTGATCCTTCCAAACACTTGCTCACTCTTTCAGATGAAAAGGAAGCACTGGCAATGCTTTTAACTGGAACACCTATCACCTGCAGATCTCTTGTTCAAGCTTAAGAGTCTAATCTTGCTTGGCATGACAGAGCACATTATTACAAACCCAGATGGTGTACCTGCACTTTGTTTCATAACTGCTTGACTGAAAACACTTCCAACTTCTGCTTCACAGGAGACCACTAAGTAGCAAAAAAAAAAAAAAAAATCAGCATAGAATATGGAGATGTGCACTTGCAAGGACAAAAACAGGTGTGGATTTCCTACGCGACAATCAAACCACAAGTCCCCAAATGAAAGTGTTTTCTAGTCTATATATGAGACTGCAGACAGGTATTTCTGATTCCTCTCCTGAACATAAAACAGAAGCATAAAGTTTTCACATAGCATCTGCTTTAGTGCTGGCACACTTACAACTACACGACTGAATCTGGATGCTTCAGCGCAGAGCTGGTAGAAACAAACATTTTGTGATTTCCCCTGCAGTACAAATACATTAGAAGCCCAGGCAGAACGGAAACTAACCCAGATTTTTGTCCAATTTGTCTAATGAACAGAGAAACATGCACAAGATCAAGCCCTTACTTTAAGAAGATAATATAAACACATTATTGTTAAGGCTACCATGTCCCTCCTGGCAAATTTAACTGGCCTTAGAGACTGAACTCTCTACTCCCACCCAGCAGAGCACACTTCTCAGCACACCACCACCACACCACGGTGTTCAAGAGCTCATCGTTGTTGCAGCATCTTTTGCACTTCAATAGTTGGCTCAACTGGTGACTCCTCACAAACTGCTGCTGAAGTACAGAGAAGACAGAGGATTTCTCCTGTTCATGAACACTCAGGACTGATTACTTCTCCCATCCTCCCTCATTGATTTTCAAAGGTCATGCCAGTCCTTTTACAGTCTTGATTTGGAACAAACACTTCTATACCACACTGGGTGGAGAGGTGCGTGCATATTGTTATCTTTTTTGTCAGTCTTCCACCGATCAGTTCCAGTAAAAACAGTGCCTTTAAGATCAACATTTACCAGTTTGTTTTTAAAAGGACTGTCAATCCTTCTCTTCCTCACTCCACAGGCTGGTATTTTTATAATGTTTGCATCAACATGTGATTTCAGTGGGATGACTTCACCTTGCTATTTTTGCTTTGTTAATTAGAAAATGTAAAGTATTACATAAGTGCCAAGTGTTTAAAAAGTAGCTGTCAAATAGCTCACCCCAAATAAGATGCATTACAAATTTCACTAAAGCCTGATCTTATGATTGTAGGTTCATATACCCTATTCTGCATTTTGACTGCTTACCCAAGTGTTTCAGCACTTTCTTCCCTGTTTTTAGAAATGTCCTCTGGAATATCAAACACCAAGTTTATAAACCAGAATGGATTAATGCATTCCAGTTTCATGGTTCAAGCAGACTAAATTTGACACTTTTCCCTCCATTACATTAGGTGAAAAACCAAAACAGCGTAACTTCTTCTGAAAGCAGACCTGCTTAATTTTACTTTAAATATCTTCAAACTTGGGACAGATTTACTGTTGCTCAGAAAGTTGCCTTTTAAAGAAAATTAATTCTCAAGCTGGCAGCTGGCAACCAGGAGATTGTTAACTACAAGTGATGTTTTTGACATCCCTGGCCTAATCAGCACAATGCAGGTGCACATAATTTTGGATTTTGCAATGAAATTGGCTAGTTACCATTGCTGATCTTATCAATGAATAGTTTATTCAAACAAGACCACCATGTCCCTCACAATAGACACACTGCACTCCTGAAAAGGCTCCAAGAATTCCAGCATCCTCTCTTCAAAAGGCAGAGGCAGTATTGACACCACACAACATCATGGTACAAAGACCCAAGTTCTCCTAATAACACAAAGTAAAATATCTCCAGGATTCACATAACACTAGCAGCAAATCAATACAATGCAACCACTGAAATCTATTAAAGCTACTTAATTTTAATTCTTCTATGTTTGTACCCGAAGTTCAAATAGCAAAAATTGATCCAAGCAGCTTTTTAACTATTTTCAGTTCCATTAGGTAACTGCCTCACATACAGACCAGGCCTCCACCAGACATGAAACAGTTCAGCTACACTAAAATCAGCAGATTCATACACATTTACTCAATTATCTGAGTATTTGCATAAAACAGGCAAAACCGGATCTCAGCAAACTACAAAAACATGCCTACCTGTTGTACAGGATATCAATCATTATTCACTCTCCTCACTGTTTTCCACTTTATTTGGGTCAAGTCCTTCTCCTGGAACCTCAGACTTCTTTCACCCACAGTGAATGGTTCAGGTTGGTAGGGACCACTGGAGGTCATCTTGTCTAAACTTCCTGCTAATACAGGGTCCCTTGGAGCATGCTACTCAGGACTGAGTACAGACAGCTACAGGTATATCCAGGGGAAGAGACTCTACAACCTTTTTGGGCAGCTGTTTCAGTGTTCAGTTACCTTCACAGTAAAAATGTTCTTCCTCATGTTCAGGTAGAACTACCTGTGTTCCAGGTTCTGCCCATTGACTCTTGTCCTATTGCTTGGCACTACCAGAACACCTGGATCCATCCTGAGACACCCTCCTTTCAAGATACTTATATACATTGATGAGGCCCCCCTCTCAGTCATATCTTCTCCAGGATAAACAGGCCCAGATCCCCCAGTGTTTCCTCACAAGTGAGGTGTCTCAGTCCCCTCATTATCTTTGTCACCCTCTGCTGGACTCTTCAGAATCTCCCTGTCTCTCTTGTCCTGAGGAGCCCAGAACTGGACACAGCACTCCAGGTCAGGCTCACCAGGGCTGAGCAGAGGGGCAGGATCCCCTCCCTTGACCTGCTGGCCATGCTCTTCCTAATGCAGCTCAGGATCCCATTGGCCTTCTTGGCCACAAGGACACACTGCTGGCTCATGGGCAGTTTGTTGTCCACCAGCACTCCAGGCTCTTCTCTACAGAGCTGCTTCCCAGCAGCTCAGCCCCCAGTCTGTGCTGGTCCATGAGGTTATTCCTGCCCAGCCGCAGGACTCCATACTCTGTTGAACTTCAATAAGTTTCCACTCTCCTGATCCCTCCAACCCTCAGATCTTTCTGAAGAGTTCCACAACCCTCCCAGCTTTGAATCATCAACAAACTTGCTGAAGTGGCATCTGTCCCTTCATCCAAGTCACTGATGAACAAGTTAAATGATAATGGGACCAATATTGAACCTTGGGGCACACTACTAGTGACAGGCCTCCAACCACACCTGTGCCACTGATCCAAATCCCCTGAGACCTGGCATTCACACAGCTCTCAAACCACCCCACTGTCCACATGTCCGTCTGCACTTCCTGAGCTTTCTTGTGAGGATATCATGGCAGAGAGTGACAAAAGCCTCCCTGAAGTCCAGGTGGACAACACCCACTACTCTTCCCTCATCTATCCAGCCAGTTGTCCCACTGTAGAAGGCAATCTGGTTGGTTAAGACTTCCCCATTTACACTGATCACCTTCTTGTCTTCCTTTCACGCCAATGCGCTTTGTTCCTTTTTTGATACCCACATTGCATTTTCACTCCAGAGTTCCCTAATTTATTCAGAACATGCCTAGATTTGCAAAGTGATTGAAAGTGACATTTTAGATTTTACTAACTGCTGCCAAGGAAGGACATTCTTATTCACAGTCAAGGGAGAACAAATCAAGTTTGAAGACAAAACACATGGATCTAGTGAGCAGACAAAGTGGTTTCAAAACATCATCTCCTGTCCAACGAAAATAGTCAGTAGAGAAGATTATCTTCATGTAACCCAGCAGTCAGAAGACCTGCCTTTCTAGCACATTAGCCAAAAGTTGTGTTCACTCCCTGTGTCCCAGGAGAAAGGCTGAAGGTCCTGTTACAATCTCCACCAGTAACATACAGATATGTTGACTCTGCACAGTGACTTCTGATCTAAAAACAAACTCTGCACCAGCAGACTTACTAATCTAATTAATAAATATAAAGAGAACTTTTAGAACACCCCCATGTTGTAATTCAATAAGCCAAAGAAGCTCCTAGAAATCAACCAGTCAACACAGAACTTAAATGTGTTCTAAGCCACAGACATATACCAATAAAACAACCACTGCATAAATGACTCTTGGCAAGCTGTCAAGATTAACAAGTATTTGTCCTTCACCCCTGCGAAGTTTTGAGGTCTAACTCTTACACAACATCACATATTATGACGCCTCCTGAGAAAAGATCCAGGTAGCATTGCTTGGCTGTGTATTTTATACACAGCTATACCATCTGGAACTATTCTCCAGAATCTCATCAGTGAGGCTCCATTTGTCAGGGATGCCATAAATTGATCATTTTAAGCTACTCCTGACTTTTAACCCTTTGTGATGTGTGAAGATTTGGAGGGAGTACAGATAATTTAGCACTGAAGGAATTTCATTGAAAAGCACGTGAGGAAGCTAGCAACAAATGAGAGCTGAATTAGGGTTATAGCTCCCAAAGGGCTGGCAAGATTTCATCTTTAAAGGTCCTTAGTTTCTTGAGAGAGAACAGAGCATTAAGTTGAATCAAAAAGGTTCTGTTCTCACTATGGAAACCATTCTGTTTTCCTTGGCACAAGCACAGTTCAAGTCATCAGCATATACACTGGAAGCCTATGGTAATCTGGGCTGCAAGAACTATGCTTTGCTGTCCACAATATACTTTCTCTTACTTATTCTAGTCGCCTGTAGTTTTTCCCTCTTCAGAGAATGAAGCGCAAGTTAAAACTTCTCATTCCATAAGGATGAGTTCCTGGGTCCAGTATCTATCACAGCAGTATGTGACTGAGCTCGATGGCCCACAGGATCCCTTACAGTTCCATGGGAGCCCTCCTGTAGAGCATCTGTCATGCAGGAGGAGGAAAGGCTGTTCAGGGTATACCCAGTGTCCTGCTGCAGTACAAGGTGCTCGAACACTGTTGGCAATACCTTCCTTTTTGCAAGTACACAATACAGACGTGGCCAACAGCCTGTAGTTCAGCCCAGCTGTCTCACAACTGCCCAGATTTGCCAACAACTGTGATCTTTATGCACTAGGGTCATGTTCCTAATGCAGCTAGAAAAACAAAATACCTTTCAAGAGCAGCATGTATGGAAATTTGCATGTGATAGTTGAAAGAATATTCCTACTTCACAGGGACTGGCAGGAATGTCAGTGGACTAAAAGCAAGACTTGCAGTTTACAAACACCCCCAGGCTGTTAGGTACTGTATAGTACCACAGGATAAGAGGGAAAAGGAAAGGAGAACGCAAGTTAGCTTCAGCTAAACATTTCAGTTGCATCAGAGAGCAGAAAGAAAGCGTACTTTACCTGTGCCCAAGACAAAAGTCTCAGTTACTTCTTTGGGATTCTGGAATCACAATATGCAGTAGGCCATGTAGTTTGGGAAGCAAATTTTGTCTACTTTCGGAAACAGACAGTTTAGTATACAAATGTACCACATTTCAGATCTCATGTTTTAAGCAACTGAACAATGCCAGTTTATATGCCAATATCAGCTATGGAGCTGCTTATCTAAGACTCAAGGGCTTATCTGCTCACAGGATGAAAGCAAAAACAGGATTCTCACCATACTGCTTCATATTGTGATGCTCAAAAATGCATCACTTGCAAGACCAATCCAAGTGCTTCTTAAGCTCTGCCAAGAAAGGTTCTGGGTTTCCAGTACTTAGAAAGAAGCTGATTCAAAGGCCTCAATCTATGCTAAGGGAGAAGCTGCCATAAACCAACCCAGAAGTGGTGAAAAACAAGTAAAAAAACCATGTAAGTTTTTTCCAATGAGAAACTATTTAAAAGAGAGTAATATTTAAGTCAGGCTCATAATTCACCTAAAGTCTATCAATACACTGAAAAGGGATTTCCATTCTATATCAAGTAATTCTAACAAAGATACATTTTTACAATACTAAAAAAGCCTTTATAAACAAATGCCAGTCTTGAATGAATTCTTTTTATTCTGTCACGTGGATTTTAATGAGTTTTTTCTGTCACTTTAATCCACTGCCAAAAACACCTGTGCCATGTGCCCTCTGAGCCAATTGTGCTCCCAGAAAATGGACTCCACTTTATTTGTCACTTCATTGCAAATGCAAACCATTTGTGTGACAAGACATCAATAATCCTTCAAAAATTTCAACTTCATCTTTAGACTATGCCAAAAAGCTGAACTGGGGGACAGTATTCGCACTTCTAAGTAGATGTGTAACAGCAAACAGGAAAAAAAAGCCATGTAAAGCCTTGCATGCACTGTTTTCTTAATTAGCTCAGCACAGAAAGGCTGTGAATGTCTGAAAAGGGACTAGACCTCTAGTGCGCATCATGTTCTTCCGCACCCCAAATTCCTGTCAGTCAAAGAATCAAAGGTGTCTTGATTCCGCATCAGCACAGGTAGAAAGGAAGAAGACTGCTTTCAGGATTAGTTTTTGTACTTCCATGGGGCCAGTTGTTTCTGTCTGCAGACATATATTTCAGCCCTTTTTCAGTGATGTCTGCGGCTCCTTTGCCTTCTTTCATTGATAATTCAGTCAGCTCATACTCTACTGCCTAAACCGACACCCAGCCACCCATGCTTACAGGAATGAACAATTTCAAATCAGATTACTCTCAGAGCATGGTACTAAACTCAAAGGTCCAAGAACTCCATTTCTTACAAGGCAGACCTCCCACTTCTCCTCTCAGAGGCACCTGAGATCCACCTACCTTTGCACCGGCCACGATGCGTCACGCTCAGGCTCGGCTCGCGGCATTTGGCTCTCTGGTAGTCGCACATCGACTCGTATGTTCTGCCGTCCGAGGCACACAGGGGTTTGGACTGGGACCTGGAGCAATGCAGGTTACACTGGGGGTCTCGGTCACGGTCGCTTATTAAAAACTGAAGGAAGTGAAAAAAGGAAGGAGGAAAAAAAAAAAAAGTAGTTTTGTTTGGTTTCCCAAAACTGAGCATGGTGTAATTTTTTTCTTTATGACAATAACAATATGACTATACTGCATTTTAAGCTGCCTAACAAAGCTGACTTTGCCTGAAGGGAGCTTTAAATGAAACACGTACATCTTTAAAAAAAATTAACGGTCTTTGCCATTCCATTCTCTTTAATAAAATGGAAACATTACTCACTCTGCCTCACCTCTAAAAAAGTAAGATGTGCAAAGCCAAACACAACCCACACGGGAAGGGCAATACTGAGTCACAACAGCCTAGCTTGCCCAGTACTGTGCCACAAACAGTAACTGGTACTAGACAATTTTAGTCAGAGACACAAAAAATTTATCAGCAAAGACAGAGGAATACAAATAAACTATCAAGACTGGCCTTGGTAGTTGAACCATGCATGTGACCAGTTTTATATCACCAGTGTTGTTTTTGAAAGCATTTTTTATATCTGTAAAACCTGCAACCTGCAAGAGCATACCAAAGTCACCTTTTGTTCCTTCCTGATGACACCCAGCACAGCTGGCAATTGCACTCCATGGATCCCACAGTCTAACTGCACACTATGTGAAAACCTACTTCCTTTCAGAAGTTTAAATTTATATCATCTTTCTGCATACCTCTTCTTCCTGAGCATTCCATTATGATGCAACCCACTTTGTACAAATGTGGCATTCCTTGACAGTCTTCTCTAGTTTGAATAATCCCAACCTTCCAATTTCTTACCCAAACCACTTCTCTCCATATCATGATCACTACCGTTTGCCTTGGCGCTCTGCCTTATTTTTGGTGATGGGGAAACTCACAATGCGCATGAGTCCCCATCTTCTGTCTGTTTCTTCCCTGCAAATCCCAACATCTGGAAGTAGTTTACTGCTGTACCCTAAACTCTACACTCTGAGCTGCCTATAGGGACATCCAGGTCTCTTTCCCATGTTCATATTGTTTTCCTGAGGATCCGAACTGATGGTCATCTTTCCATAACCACTTGCAGAAATTTTTGGCAAGTCATGATAGTAGCAGCCTTTTTCTCTTCCCATACTACCCCACTTAGTAGTTCATCAGACCTTTAATTATTACCCAAACCCAATCACCTGCTCACAGGAAGATTTCAGAGGAGTCTTCAAACAAGTTCCATGAGGATTAAGGAAAGAAAAGGCAAGTCAAACCTGCCTTGCCCTTCCCCATCCCTACCTCCCATTTCCCAGCCTCTTGCAAGCCTGGGGGCACCAGAGCTGCTCTCTAACACACTGATATCCCAGCTCGCTGTCAAAGCAGTTCTGAGCTCAGCAGTTCAGAGCTGGCTGGCAAATGGGCACTGACTGACACCCTGCCCAGATGCACAAAGCCACAGCTCTCCGAGTGTGTTGATAGCTGGATGCCTTACAGGGAAGTGTGAGTCACTGCCATAATCACCTTGGTGTTACAGTTTCCTACAAAGCTGTCTACTCTATGCTTTGAGGTTAAAGCTGTTGAAAAAACATTGCCTGAAGCCTAGTTTGGATTGGTTTTTAACCACTCTGAGAACATGCATCTCTGAAATTTGGTTGTTGGTGGATTTTTTCATTACAAAAAAATCTTTTCTCCCCAGTTAAATGAAAAACAATTAAGAAGTTTCATATTTTCATACGGTATTGCTGGATCTTTTGAAGACTAATGCATTACTAACCCCCTTATTTAAACATGACAGCTCAGAAAAGTAAGCAAGCTTTGCATTCATCTTACTTCTCTGGGGCAAACTTTTTGTAAAATCTCATCTGTCACAGACTTGACATATTTGTTACAGCACAGTGTTTCTGAAACGTTTTTGTTCCTTTTCTGCAACACATTCTATAACCTGGCAACACCTGCTCCAAATGGGAAATAGGAAAATTTAAACCTGAAGGCAATTTTAAATTGTTTATAGAGACCTGGATTAGACTATAAAAACACTGTAAAGCTGGACCAGATTTTTTTCTTTTCAGTGGTTGGACTATCACAACTTAACTTGGAATTGCTCTGGCTACAGTAATGTCTTTCTGTCACCCCCAAGATGCAAAAATCGGTAGTGACTGTAAACATACAGAAAAAAGCAACAGACTGAAGATGCTGAAGCCTCCTCCCAGCATGTGATGTCAGACACTGAAAGACTCACAAGGCTTTTCAGGTTTCTGAATGTATAAACAGACTTTCAAAGCAGACCTGCCTGGTAGGACAGTATGGTGCACATGCAGCAGTTAAGTATTCAGTTCAACACAGGAGCCATTCTGGTTTGGAAGGAACACACAGATCTCCTATTTCTCACAACTGAAGACTTGAGCTACTGGCATGCAACTTTTTGCAAATTCCTGATCAGAAGCTGAGTTCCACAGGTATGAATTATCCAAAGGCTCAACAAAAAATCTAGAATACTGGTTCTGAGCATCATTACCAACTTATTGAAAGTCACCTTGTATCATGAAAACTCACTTAAGCCTTCTGTGTGCCTTCTGCAGCCTGTACCAAAACACTTAGTATAGAAGGGGCTTATACATCCAGAACACCCCTTCTTCGTGTTAAAGAATAGAAAATTGTTCTCAGGGCTGACAAACAAGTTAAACCTAAGGCTGTGGAAGAGCTTTCCTCAGGTGCCTCCTTGCAGACAGAGAAACAACTCGACATTGATTAATTATGAGGGCCTGAGGAAACATGCAGAGCACTCCAATGCAGTCTGTGAAGTTCTTGCCTACCCAAATTAAGCCAAGAACCACGTTAATAGAAAAAAAAAAAATCAAAAGCCTTTTTAGCATTTGTAATTTGGATTACAGTAGGGCGCCCACACAGCATGTTCGGTGCTTTCCAGACACTGAAGATGCCACACCTGCCTTGCCAAAAAAGTTTATGGTAGCTGCACAAGATGGTGCTTGTTTTGCTCAGGTAGATTGTAACTGTGTAAGTCTGCATTAAAGTCAAGAAGGATCCAGGATCACACCTGTCTGATCAGAGTTCTTCTCACGCAAGCAAACCATGCTGCCAGAAAGGCCAGCATTATCTCCAGGAGATCCAAAGGGCTTCAAAAACTCCCCCTAAGAGTAGGGTACCTGCTCCACTGTAGCTCACAGCAGGTAAGCATTCATGCTACAGTGATGGTCAATAGAGACCACCCACAGACATTCAATATACTAAATGTTTTGAGTGCACATCTCCTCCCGCCCAGCACAAAAAGTCCTCCTTAAGCATTCTGCTGGTGTAAGAGCATGATGTACTCTGTAAGGAACCTCAGCTGCATGAAGAAAAAGAATGGATGAATGCTAAAACACATCTGCCATGGGGAGATCCCTTGGCTCTGTAATTTTAACAGCTAGGACCACAATCCATACATAGCCAGTTTTATTTTTATTTTATAATTCCTACTTTGAGCAAGCAGGCATGCTTTCCCAAGGGCACAGCCCTGCTACAGAAGAGCCCCTTGGGCACTGCTGGGATACTGCTGACCTGGGCTGAGGGCTGTGAGCAATGTGCCCTAATGCCTGGTACCCACCCTGCCCAGACAGAGCTGAGACAGGAATGTGAATCTCTGGTCTTTCCAGGGGAAGAGCAGCAAGGTAAATATTCTGCCTTTAATGCCAAATGTCCTACAATGACCTTCGAAGCTCAAATCAAAGCCTGATGTCCCAACAGCTCCAGGATGCACACACAAACAGACTTTGCAAACAACAAAATCACTACCCACTGAGCAGTGCTTGGTGCTCTAAACACAGACACACAATGCAAGCAAACCTGAACCTGGATTCAGGGAAAAAGCAAACCTGCTTCATCTAGAAAGAAGAGAAAAATAATTGTCTTAGCTCTGAAATTTCTCAAAGCTTCTTCTTGATTTCTGTGTTCCCATTTGTTTCAGAACAGACTACATCCAAAGCAAACTGGATTGGAGACGGCTTATCAGTTCTTTATCTCCTCCCTTTTCCTTCATGAGAAGAAAGCTATTAAAAGCAGAACTAGAAGAAAAACAAACAAATCACCACAAACACAAAACCAACAAAAAACCCCAAAAAACCAAAACCAAATAACAAAACAAACAAAGCCCCTTCCAAAACTAGAAGGAATAATCTATTTTACAGGAAAAAGTTAAAATTTACCAGATTGCAAATGGGATCCATTGAATATAGATTCAATATTAAGATAAGTAACCCTAGTATTAAGTAACAGTATTTGTATTTATGTAACATTTATTTACACTAAGGGAGGCTGCACAGCGCCTATTCCATCCAGTTTGAGTCCCTGCCCTAAAGAGTTTCCAGTTCAATGCAGCTCTCAGAGCATCTTTTTATGTCAAATGTTCTATCTGTATAAGGACACAAACCTCCTCCTTTTGCAAATACATTTACACAGGTGCTTGCAGAAACCACTTCCCAAACTGCTTTCTGCTTCTTCAGACTTGAAAAGAAAAAGGAAAGATAAGAGGTCAGAATAAAGTTAACTTTGCCAACAAAGCATATCTGTTCTTTTTCTCCACACCTCAACACCACTGCTGACAAACAACAAACACTGATTAAAGGGTTTTTAATGCCTGTGAAGGAAAGCAGACTCCCTGCAGCTGCACAGCAGCTGGGAACACTTGTGTTATTTAGCAGAAAAAGGTCTGACCCCACAAGTGAAAATGAGCTTGGTGGTCACTCATTCTATTCACCATCTGGGTACACTATAAGCACAAACAGAACAGCACAGCCTTTTGTGATGGAGGTAACGAGAAATGGCCAAGGCATTGTAGTACCACAGTAACATGCCTTAGTAAGGCCTCAGGGAAAAGAGGGAGCAAGGGACACAAATGACATGAACGTGAGAAAGTGGAAATCTATTGAGAAACAAATCTAGAGTTCATTACAGATCAAAACAGAGGTGCCTCTGCTATTTAGCAGCTTCACTTCAGATCAGGACCGTGGAGTGCTGCCGCCTAACAAAACTGAGATAGACAAAACAGCACATGCAGTACTTCACTCCTTTTTTGGCAGATTTCAAGTTTGAAGACCCTTAGAACACGTCTTGGGAAAGTGTGATTCATCTAGGTATATTCATATGGCACAGATCACCTACTCATTAGTCAAAGTACTCAGACTGGCCTGACTGAAGTACAAATGAGCAAGTCCTTCCCAGAGAGAATTCCCCAGGAAAACCATACCATTTTACACACTAAGGGAGACTATAAACTTCTCGACATTTTTGTTGCTGTTGGAAAGAATCATTTCACATTTTTATGCCTTGGTTTCAGGCTCCAAACTGGTGCAACCAGCCATTCTGAAGGCAGAACTGGAGCCAAGTTCCAGTTTTAATCACGGCTAGACTCTCAGCCCCATGGCAGGGTGCCGATAGGGCACAAGTACTTCAATTTCAACCACTGGTTTTGGACTTCAGCCAAGTTTCCTGCCATGGAACCATAAGCCTAGCAGGTTTCACAGGGGTCAGAAATCCTGTTCTGAGCCAGAGACCCAAAATGCCTTGCTTCTAGGAATACAAAGAAGAAAATTTGAAAGTCTTAAAAACTCTCTCGGGGTTTGCAGTCTTACACGTGCAGAAAGCTATCAACCAGCCAGAGCCACCAAACTCCCAACAGCTGACTGGGCTGTCCAGCCTCTGTCCTGAAAGTGCCCATGCAGCCTCAGGATCTAGCAAGTGAAAAAAGGCTGTTGAAGTGAGCTTCCTGGGAAGTTTGTCATGTGTTTCAGGTCAGGGGAAGGAAGAGATTGATTTATTTTAATATACCCTTTTTGGAAATGCTCGCAAGTGTGTACTTCACTGGCACCTGGATAACTTTTTTAAGACAAAGGTTCTCAAAGTTCTGCATCTTAAAAAGTTCCAGT
>WAAG01030520.1:1416-20171 GCA_013390105.1 Tichodroma muraria
GTTTTTTTAAAAAGTTACTTACTAAGAAGTCAAATGTGGTATCTGTTCATATTTAAAATACAACTAAATCAAAACAAATTCAGAAGAATACGAAGACTAAAGGATAAGTAAGTATCTTATTATAAGTAAGAGCTCATTCAGCTTCTAATTATGTTTTGGGATATAGCTAAAATTTAATTCAGCAGATGATGCAAATCACACTTATAATCAAGGAGCTCCTCTAAACAGAAGGATAATCTTTTGCTTTTGGCAAAAGATTAAAACAAAATTAATTGTCTCTATCAACTACAAAGATTGACAATATAAATATGTGGATCAGTGGATCAATCCAGACCTCTCAACACAAATCCTTATAAAAAGGCAGGTGTATCCACATGGATTTTTTTATATTTTCATCTAAAAAGGAATCTGAGTATTAATCATGACACAAGTTAAGTGATTGCAGTGGAAAACTTCTACCTTTCTCTCACTCTAGTGGATCATTCCAAAGTTTTCATTTGTAATTTTAAAAGAAAAAAAAGTAAATACCGTCTTTCATTACATTCAACTGAAATTGAAGCGGCATAGAAGCAGGGGAAAAAGGAAAACTATCTTATTTTCATGTCACTGGAGTAAGGTTGATCCAGAATGCTTTGAAGATTGCTTTGAAATGCTTTTGCAAACTTAAAAGCATCATTGCTTTGAGAAATAACTCATGCTGCACATGGGAGGAATGCAATGTGCACGTGGACCTGGGGCAGCTCTTCAGGGCTGGAAGATACTGAGGGGAACTGGAAAGAAAAGAACTCAGGAAAAGTTGCTCTAAACTTCAGAACAAACATCAATTAATAACAAATCAACTGGTCAGGAAAGAGAACGTGGGCCACTGTTCCTTTAAAACAGGATCCAAAAGGAGACGTGCAACTTGTAGCCCATCATTTCAACATGACTATTAATGTACGTTTTGAGAAACCAAAAAGAAAAACAAACCCAAAAACCCCAATCCAAAATATCTTCATAATGCCAGATTTTTATCCCTCTGTACTAGATATATACAAAGAAACTTCTTTGTATATAAAAAGCACTTATGCAGGCCTTAAATAATAAGTTTTGCACATACTGTATGGGGAAAACAGTACAAATCCATCATGTTATAGACAATACTGCTCAAGTCTCAATATTCCAGCAGCCAGGAAGGGCTGTGAGCATCCTGCCTGGAGCAGTTTGCTGTCATTCTGAACTGGAAGTTAGACATGAAGGGGAAAAAGTCACCTTTTTCATCTGCAGCCTCACTGCAGATGGAATCGCCAACACCCAACCAGGCTCATAACCCTAAAGAGCTCAAATGCCATTTTAAAATTCTTAATACAATTTGTAGGAAGTTAGTACAGCCCTTTGATTTCTCTGTATTACGACTATCCAGTATTTTTGTTAGACAGACTGGAGCCTAAAGGTGTGAATCAGAAGATGCACTACTCATACTGCAAATTAAATCAGCCCTAGAATGCAGCTTGGCAGTCTTAGCAGAAATCAACTTTTAGAGCAAAGTTTGTGAGTAATCCTAATTAACTTCAAAACATTAACATCACATATGGCCCAGTACAAGCACCCAACCCAGCAGCAGCTAAAATATTGCACAAAATAATGGCAGCACGTCCACATCCTCATACAAATATTTTAACTCCAAGTCAGTAGTGCCAAAAAGCTGAACTTAGGAAAATTGAGCATAGGAATCATGAAGATGGGATCATACACTTTAAAATTTAACTTGTTTTTTATGTTGCCTTGGACAAACAACGTCCCACCTTTGCCTTAGTTTAATCCTGCACTAATAATGACCACGTATGTCCATCATTAATACTGTATATGTTTATATACTTTATATATTTATATTTATGGAATATACTTATATACCATAAATATAAAGCAACAATTGACAACATACATCATGAAACACAGAAGTGTCATCAGCTTACGTAAAATATTAACACCACAGTAGCAGGGCAAAAAATTATTATCTGTTTCAAACAAAAGATTCAGTTTTGAGATGAAAAGTGCTCATTGTAGAGATATGAAAGTTGAGTACAGGTGTAAAGATACCTGGAAGTCTGAGACCTCATGGATATCATTGTTTCTTTGACTCATTCTTGAATTTATATCTACCTAGGCTAACACTTCTCAATTTCAATGAAGAAAGAATTATACTTCAAGTTTTCCTCCTGCAAAATAAAAGACTTGCAGAACTGAATTACAACCCCCTGAAAACAGAGATTTAATAGAACCATCAAAGACCACAGCTGCACTATTGGATACCACTCTAATTAATATTACATAATCCATACAACACATGTGATCAATTTAGAGGTCCCAGGCGGTTCTTAAATGAATGAATGCAATTTGTAAGCTCTGATCTGTCACTTCCACTTAGAGCAGAAGTGTCTACATTTCATATTACATTGTAATGCATGCTGTAAGCCTGTATCAGAACTCCAATTACTCATATCATGATCAAGTTCCACGGACATAATTAGGAAATGGGGAAGACAGGACCCATAAAACCATGAGATGATGGCGGAGGAAAAGCAGGGAGAGAGGTAGGAAGAAAGTTTCCAAAGGGTCAAGTGTAACCTGCTTGGAAAGGCTACAGTGATTGTCCACTGGCTGGCACTGCGAGGGGGAATTTCCCCAAATCTGCTTTACTTTAGGGTTATTTTGCATGAAGTGGAAAAATGAGCAGCTTAAGCTGCATACTTTAAAGGAAAATTAGGTGCTGAATCTGGGAAAACTTCAGCAGAAATCTTTCTGTATGTCTTACTTCCTAGGCCTATTCCATTAGAGCAGTTAAAAGGAAGTACAGCTTCGATCCCCCAGCAAGTCCCCCAGTAGAAAGAAATCCGTACACATTCGGTGCTGATTGGCTTTGATCAGGGAAGGAACTTGCCTTGCTAAAGCACAAGCAAGGGCTGCAGTTTTCACAGCAAATTCCTTGAATTTCTAGATTTGAACTACCGAATGTAGCCCCCTTTGGAAAGACTGAAAGGTTGCACTTAGTTAAGCTCAAAACCTGTGTCCACAGCAGAAACTGGAATGCCAAAATGAAACAGATCTGAGATCTTCCTGATAGATTTAACATCTCATTTAAAAAATGTCAGCAGGAACAGCTCCATTTTAGCAAACATTTTAATTAAACAAAATAAGTGCTGAAGCTCTTTTACTTTGAAGTTTTCCAAATAATTATATGGGATGAAGTATTTGGAAATGTACAAATTCCACAGACAAGACAGCTAACAAGCCATTTGTGGTGGTGAATCAAATCCAAACACTTCCACCAAGGAAATCCGGGACAATTAGATTTTTCTCCACAGCCAGGCTTCATATACAAGTGACACCATGTGGAACTAAAGCTGGTGACAGCACAGGTCTGGGAAGGAAAGCCCTGGGCTGGCAGCCTCTGTTCCAATGCACCCAAAGCCACCTCATCCACAGCTATTAACTTTTTTTTTTCTCCTCACAGAGTATAATACTTACTTCATAAGATGCTGAAACAATTAATGTAATTTAAAAAAATCATCTAGTACTGCCTACGGAATGGCAAATCTTTTCCAGAACGAAAATAAATCAGATTTAATGTTTTAGAGTAAATACATGCATGAAAAAAGATACTATAATTACACTCACTAAATACGGCTCCAGATAATTATTATGCCGGCTTTCATTGAAAGAAGAAAAAAAAATAAAAAAGAAAAGGGAAGAAAACCATTTTAAGAAGGGGAGGGGAAAGTCAGGGCAGTGACGCTAGCAATGTTCCATTATGTCCTTATTTAATTCTGTGGCAAAATTCCCATTGACTTCAATGAGAGTACGATTTGGCAGGAGAGAGACAAGCAGAACGAAATAGTTTCAAAGCAATTTTAATGCACTGTTTTCCCTTCTCAACTCTGACAAACTCATTTCCTTTTTTTTTTTTTCCTTTCCCTACTCTTTTCTTTATTGTTGTTGATGCAGTTCTTGTACTCCAATAGAAAAGCAGCTCTTCAGCAGCCTCGGAAATGCTGTACACAGAAAACACACCAAGGCCCACGATGCGTGGAAGACGATAATAATCAAACTAGAACTGCATTTAGTGACAGCGTGGTTTTAGTGTGAGTGAAGTGCAAGGCTGGAAATTGAAACCTGCGCAGTCTGACTGGTTAATAACAACCATCACTCAGTGTTTATACCAATCCAAATCGGAATGAAAGAATCGAGAAACAAAGGAGAAGGAAATGCAAGTGAAAAGCTCTGGGGTTGGGAAATATTGAACCTGCTGTGAACTTACTGAAGTGACTGTTAATCAGTCTAATGCTTTTAAAACAGTTAATTCAGAGAAAAGGCACAGCATCACACCAACTATTACATATAAAATGAACTCCAACATTTCAAACACAGAAATATTTGGGGTATTTTGTCACTTCGGAAAACGCACATCAGCTCCCGCGGCAATGCAGACGGCAACAGGCAGCAATTACAACGACAGAAGAGCCAGATAAATGCTCCTCTTTTCCAGCACCCTGAATTAATTATTAGAGAAACCGGTGTGGAGGAGGCGCGGGATTTCCCCGGCAGTGTCACAGGCTGTACCCTCTCCGCGCTGCCGTGTGCAGGGAGCTGCTTCCCCCGCGGCCGTGCCCGGCGCCGGCGCCTCGCTCCTTCCGCTCGGCCCCGCCGCGCAGCTAATCCTTTCACAATGGCCCTAATCCGGTTAGCGGCCAGCAATGGTGAAATGTCAGCCTAATTGGATAACAGCCTGGCATTCTGTAATTATTTCATGAGGGCAGCAGCCCCCGGTTGAAGGGGACGCCCACCAGCGCTGCGGGCCCTCGGCAGCTCCTGCCCCGCTCCCCGGCGCGATGCGGCCTCTCCCAAGTTTAGGAAAAAAATTAATCTGCACTACGTTTTTGTTAACTAGAACCCAAGCAGCCTACGTTCCCAGCTTTGGGGTAGTGCAGAATGGATTTGCTCTGGCCCCCTCGCCATCTCCCCTTCCCTCCTGTGTGTCCTTTCGCTCCCAGCTGTGTCCGCCCAGCCAGGTGGGCTGGGAGCGGGGTGGCAACAGGACCAGCCCGGGGAGTGGCAGCTCGGAGTGGGGACCTGGGGACACCGGCAGGGCTGCTGACGAAGCCTTTGTGTCCTGCTCCCCTCACATCCCCGCGGAGCCAGGGAAGCGCCCAGCAGACTGAGCACAGGAGAGGGACAGCGGTCCAGGCTCTCCCACCTCCCGCTCACATCCTGCTCTATGGCCCCTGCATCCTCCCACCAGCTCTGCCCGCAGCTCAGCTCTGGGACTGATGGAAAACACCTCTTGGGTCGAGCAGAAAATACACAACACGTGTTCACAAGAACAATAGCATAGCCCGCACGCAGCATTTCCGTGGCTGTCACCAAACGCTGCCCACACTCTACCAGGCCATACCCTGGCTCAGGTCCCTGTGCCACAGGTACCCCCCAGGTGATGGAGCCGCAGGAGCGTGTCGGACCCACAGTGTGGACCAACAGTGACACCTGGGGGAGAGAGAGGCGGGATGAGCACGGCTCCCTCCCTCTCCTCAGGTGCCCGCAGTGGCTGAGCCTCACCTGAACCCAGCACTCCCCCACACCTGGGCCTTCCACCTGCATGGAGACATCACTCACTGCTCAGCTTTAACCTCCGGCAATACTGCCGGTGGAGCTGAGCCTTGTGTTCGTTCAGTCCTGGAGGGACACTGATTTGGTGTGAGGAGCCAGTGCAGCCTCCATTCCATATCCAAAACAAGAAAAGCACACAGATATTTATGTTCTTATTGATGGTAATGCAGATTTTAAACTTTGTCTAGTCCAGGTGGAAGATTCCTCTCCCAAAAATACTTATATTCCCGTACGAGAAAATAAGAGGCTATGAGAGGGATTATTGTATCAGTCAAAGAATCATTTTGGGCTAAAAAACCCCACATTTCAGAAAAAAAGAATTAGGATTTTTTAAAGGTGCTTTATGTAGATATATACATATTTAAAACTTCCTGTGAAAAACTTTGTAGCTTGCCTTAACTACAGACTGAAACTGAATGGTGCACTCAAAAAAAGAATAAATGACCTCCCACGCTTTCTTCTTCCCTCTTCCCAGTCTGCATCAGCTTCCCAACTCCCACACTTGACTTCTTGCCTCCCTTCTGAACTACCTGCCTCCCTGACCACAAGTGTCACTATTTATTTATTTGTTCTTATCTTCAGGGCAAAGGGCTGGTGGGAGCTCCTGCCTGCACTCTATTACCCACACACATTTTCCTCTGCTGTGATGGAGGAACCTTCAGCAGGCTTGGGGATGGGAACCTCGACAGCCTCCTGTCTGCCCAGGGCTGCTGTGGGTGGTGCAGGCTGGGCACCTGTGGGGCAGGAGCAGCTCCTGCAGCCTGGCACAGATTGGAGGCAGCAGATTGAATGAGCACTTCCAGGGAGTCACTGGAATTCTTCGCTCTCTGGGTGGCCCTGATGATAAAGTTGACTTCCCTGAAAATAGAGTCTGCATCTTCAACAACTATTTCAGAGTTCCAAGGAACTGCAGAGGTACCTGTGAGAACACACTGTCCTCCCAAATGTTTATTTATAAATCTGATCAACAAAAATCACAGCGAATTGCTCAGCAGTAAGTTAACTTGACAAGAGTAGTTTTCCTCTCTCTGCCTCCATTTGTCATCCATAGCTCAGAACTTTTGAGGGTGGTTGCATAAAACTTTTTCTTGGGTTTGGTTTTGTTTGGTTTTTTCTGTTTTCAAGTCGGTACCAAACAGCTCCCAGAAGCCATTACCTTTACCACCTTGATGTAAAGAAGAAGAGGGAAAGAAAAAATAACATCAAGGATTTCAAATGTACACAAATGTATTCAAATGCCTTCTGGGGAATATTTTTGTACAAGCATTTGAGAAAAGCGGCTCATTACAATCTATAACAGGGTTTCTTTTAACTCCAACACCTATTTCCTCTCCCTTATATGACTATTTTGCTGTTTCTTTTTTGCAGAAATACTCTGTTTTGCAGCTCCAGATCGCTGATGCTTTCTAGGCAAACTCATGGGGCTGTCACTCCAGGGCAGCTGATGCTACATTGACAGCAGGGGGGATTTGAGCAGAGCATCCCTCCAAGGCCAACCAGAGCTCCAGGCAGTGCTTCAGCTCTTCCCCCGCGAAGCCACATGAGCAGAGGGGAGGTGAGAGCCTGACCACAGGGGAATACAGCACGCAGGGCTCTGTGTGGGCTCAAACAGGAGCAAAAGGGGCACCAAGAGGACACTGCTCAGAGATGGATGCTCTACACAGTGGGAAGTACCTGACAGGTTTTAGGTTGTGCTCTCAGGGCCATAGCAACAATGGGCAAAAGCCTTTGTTCCTCCTGAAGAGCATTTTCCTGTCTTAAGACTGCCTCCTCCACATAGTTCAAGTTTGGAAACAGGGATAGAGGTGGGTGAGGGATGCCCCAGACAGAATCAGTGATTCTGTTTTGCATGAAAATAATAATAGGAAGGAAACTTAAATCACTAATAAGACAACTGACTCTTTCCAAAGCATGACTCAAAAACTTGAATTATTGAAGACACTTCATGCAAGCAGTACTGAGGAGACAGAATAAAGAAATCTACTTCAAGTAATGGATTGACGCACCTGTAGAAGCCACAAATTTCAGATCTCATAACACCTTAGTAGAAGGGTATGTCCCAGAAACGGTGACCATGTGGTTACAAATCAGTGTCCCACTCAAAACCAGCACCTAACATACAGACAAGCAAGCAGACAATGCTGCTGCTCTCTACAGCTCGTCTTGACAGCACCGCTTCTCCTGTACTACAGGCATGAAATCCTGCTGCAGTCATGCCAACAGCACACAGCCACTCAGCTGAGCTAAAGCTGAGTCCTTCCTGATGGAAACAATCCTTAGGGTTTGCCTGGGCATTAGGATATTCCCCACTTAAATGCAAATAAGGGATGCAGTCAAAAAATCAGAACAAAGGAAGACAGGAAGTATTAATACCATGATAAGGACTGTGAGAACACGTGAATGAAATGCTCAGGCTGAGTGGAACAACATCTGACAGATAATCTGAAACACTTCCTGACTAAATAAGGAAAGGACTGAGCAACTCTGTATAATAACTAGGACTGGAAATTCCAAGCACTATTAAAATGTATCCACTCCCTGCAAGCTCCGAGTGTAGTTTTACGAAACAGCTTATTAAAAAATATTTCCTTTAATCATATGTACAAGAGCGTATAAAATGAGAGGAGTGTGGCACAAATGCAGTGATTCAAGACCACAAACCATAAAAGGTTATACTTTTTTGCACAGTTGCATGCAAAATTTACAGCTCTTAAAACAGCCACGTGACTTTTTAGTCATTCACACTCAGAATGCATTAGGACTGCACTAACTCACTAGGCTGATGTGACGTGATTATTAAGGAGTCCCAAAAAGCTGGGAACAACTCAAAGTCCTCAAAGGTTTCATCATTATTAATAAATGTTCCAAGAGCTATTATATTATTAAAGCTAGGAAGAATCATGGGATCAATAGAAAACACCTTAGTTATCAAATATTGAATCACTAAGCTCATAACCAGTGAAAAACAAAGCTTTCTGCAGGCTTGGATCACTTGCCTGTAGGAATACACAAACTTCATGGCCTTTTGAAAAGTTATGTTTGTTATATAGCTCTGCATATAAAAAATGATAACAAAGTGTAAGAACTCCCAGATCTTATAACTGATGAGAAAACAAGCTGTGCCCTTAAAATGGTCACCCAGTTCTCAGCAGGTTTTAAGGTGCTCTGGGGCAGAGTCCTGTGTATCTGGAACAGGAGGCAGATTGAAACTCTTGGTCAGGTAGACCATGGGAGCCATGAATCCAGAGGAAGCAGATTCCTGGGCAGGCCTGTGGCCTCCTGGGTGGCCTTACATCTGTGGTGCCAGCATCAGGGGACACCACAGCTCAGGGAGCTGTGATCCAGGAGAGGAGGACAGACAGCACACACAGATGTGTGGCTGCAGTGGTTCGTCTGAACCCTCACACTTTGTGATTGAATGGGATCAATTTTCAAATGCTTTCACCCACTTAGAAATTTAATTGGTTGTGAAATATGCTGAAGAGTTCAAAAGTGTTCTTTGATACAAATAGAACCTTTCATTGTAAAAGATGTTGGCAGTGTTGTATTTTATTTTTATACAAAACATTGGAAACGGTCTCTACCAAATTTCCACGAAGATGGATCACTGTTCTAACAGGATGGAGGAGAAAACCAAGATGAGGAGAAAACCAAGATTCAGGAGAGGCCAGAGCCTGATAGAGCTGAAGTTAAAAAGAGAGACCTCATTTTTCTTTCCATCCTGAACATTACAGCTGTAACAGCTTTATTACTACAGCTTTATATATGTTTACATTTTTTTGCTGATTGTTGGCATTACAGCCACATCTGGTATCATTTTTCTTAACTTGCCTTATTACCATTTGTAACATGCTTCCCCCCACTCCCTGAGCCTCTCAAGGATCAATCTTGCCTTGCCATTCCACCCTGTCTTGCCCTCCTACCTCTCCTCTAAGTGTCAGACTTTCTAAGACCTTCTTTTGAGAGGTAATCACAACATGAACAAATCTTTTCCACCCCCATTTCTTTTTTTTTTTTTTCTTCCTTTTGAATAAGAAAGAATGCAATGAGCAGGGCTGATTTGCACCCTGCGTGTTTGGCTGTGCTAGCAGTGCTCTCATACCCTAATTCCCACTCCCACTCTGATCTGCTGGCCAAACAACATATTTAATTATATCATGCTGGTAGTACCAGGCCCAGAGAACTGCTCTGCTGGCAGAGTTTTCCTAAACTGACCCTATGGCCAGGATTCAGCTTCCAATAAATTTCAGGCTACAGACTGCAAATTTATCACCTGGGAGATACCCCCTCCTTCATTCAGCACTGAGTTATGGGGGATCATGAAATTTCATTTCATCAAAGGAAAACTAGAGCCCCTCCTGTCCTCCTCCCAGGTTCCTAGCTTCAAGTAATTAACAACCTGTGACATTTTCACACTAATTGAGAACATACAAAATACATTTTTATCTTAAGCACAGTTCTAAAGCATGAGGGATTCCTCCACTGCTGCTATTAATGAAAAACAAAATTCCGGACTTTTTTTAGGGTTGAGGGGATCAAATTTGTCATTACAATTCAGTGATTGAGAAAAGAAAAGATTATCTAAGTCATCTCATTTCAACAGAAAATACTTGTTTTATACTAGCATTTATACATGAACCTGAAATAAAAACTTATAAAGCGAAGTAAAAGTTACGTAACTCCACAGGAATGATCATTCACAGAACATGGGGAATGCTGTCAAGATGGCAAAGCATCTAAATTTAGAAAATTTTACTCTTCTGTCATCTTTATAGAAATCCAGCAGATAATTATTTTTTAAAGGAAAAAGATACCTTGTTAAAGCCATTATGTAGGGAAAAAAACCTACTACTCTCTAGCAAGACTACAGAAAATGGGAACTTTCTCCCAGGTGGTTGTGGTGCTCTCCAAAGAGATCTGTCCCTTTGGGGTGGGCTCATAACTGTTGGAGAAGATTGGATTTGGTAATGGCTGAAATCACAGCAGCAGCACACAAAATCATTAATCCCATCAGAAAATGAAGGATCTGTGTCAGAGGGGAGGTTTGGAGCTCGGGTAGAGGGGAAGGGCTCCACTGGCAGAAGGAGCCTGTTCCAAAAGCATTCTCATACAAAGATGAGCCACACACAGGGAGCAGCTACGGAGCCCACAGAGCTTTCCAAGGGCCTGACTTCACTGACAGCCACCCCCACGAGCTGCATGAGTCAGGACATTAATTAAGAAACAATCTCTATTACTACATTTTGTTCTAGTTAGTCTCAGTGGTTGAAGAATAAATAACAACTCTGGGGGCAGTGAAAAACACAGGTGTGGTTCTTTACACGGATTTGCTAAAAATGGGTATCTTTGGGGGAGTTTTGAAACATGGAGAGAAACTCCACCCAGGGAAGCCACAGCATCTCATGTTCAGGTCACACCATGTCTGCCTTTTGGTTTTTCCCCTCCAGAGTGTGGTAATTCCAGTGCAGGAAATTGCAAAGGGAGGGATCCTTTCAGCATGGATTTGTTGACCTTTAATCCCATTTGGAGCGCGCTACACAAAGATTTAACTCTGCCACTCTTATTTACTCCTGCCACTTAGAGGCACTCATGGTCTTTGAAAAGGCACCTCAGAACAGGCAGGTGGGTTTTATTCTGTAGGCTCCTTGAACATCTTCAGCTCCCTGTTTCCCTCCTTGCCCCTTCCACCCAAGCAGCACTGAAATGGGTGCAGGCTCAGCCTGTTGGTCCTGCCCTGCTTTGAAGCCACTTCAGCTCTGGCTGTGCTCATTTCCCACTGAGGCATTTTGCCAGGAAATTGAATATTCAGAGATCTCTTGTATGGATTCTGGATTTGAGTAGAATAAGTAGGTTTATAGACAGATATGGAGTGCATGCTACATATAATACATGTTATATCCTTGTTAAAATGATTAAAGCCCAAGCAGAGGAAGCCTTGCATGAGCAGCTATTTCACAGAGCCTTCAAAAACTTTCAGTGAAAAGGTGGTTCTTTCTAGAACAAAAATAATTTCGTTTAAGAGTTTTAAGTGTCTTTTTATCCAAAATGTATTTCATCTTTTCTAACTTTTAATAAATGTTGTTTACATGCAGAAATGAGAAATCATTGGCTGTTCTGCCAGAAAGTAATTATTTCAAATTAAGATAAATACATGCTTATAGCTGTATGCATATAGAGGCTGTATTTTCATTTCTCCTTTCTGTCCTATTTCTGTGTAGCTGTAAGCCTAGAGACCAATCAATTATCACAAAACTATTTTTTTTTTTATTTTTTTTTTAAATAGCACAAGAAATCACCTGCACTGGGAAGTCAAGTGCATCATCATCTCTGTTAATACAGGTGGCAAAGCCAGCCATACCACACAGTGGGCACTGCAGTCCACTGTAGAAGCTGGAACTGGATGCTAAGACCATATATATATATAAAATATTTATATATATATGTGTATGTCATATGTGTGCATGTACCTACATACATCTGCAAGAAACACACTCCATTTTTCAGGCTTTGAGTTTATGGTTTTCCCATGACAGAAGAGAGTTAATACTAATTTTTTTTTAATTATTATAATTAACTGTGCTTTAGAGAGAAAGCTGGGTCTTCAGAGCCTAAATGACTCTACAGTTCTAATTAATTTCGTGAGACACTTAAGTTCTCTTTCTGCTTTTCTAAATTTCAGCACACAAAACTGATGTGAATTCTGATTAAACAAGATGTAAATTTTATGACAGCTTAAAGACAAAGGTAATACAAGGTTTCTGGACAGACAGAATATTATTCATTACACTAACTGGCTAATTCAGCTAATTGGTTGAAAGTGAGATAATTTGTCTGACCTGCAGAAGGGGCAATATCCTCCAAAGCAGATCTACCACCTGTTCCTCTAAAGGTAACAAACTTAGGTGCCTTAAAAACCTCACGTGAGGGATCTGTTTCCAGCCCACACCCAAGGAAGCACAGCTGTGCGTGGTGTTGAGCTGCTCTGGGTCACCACAACCTCAACACAGCAAAGACCAGGAGCCCCAAACACCTGGCCAAGGCAGCAGCCCATCCCTGGATCAGCCCAGTCTGATCCCGCACTCCAACACTGACACGCAAGCTCTGCTTAGTTTGAAACACCAAAAGCAACATCTCAGCTTAAACTGACATGGCTTCAGGAGGCAGGAATTAAGAAAAAAGTGAAAAGTTTGGAAACATCTGAGGAAATAGGAAGACAGGCACTTCCACCCCCCCACCCCCACCCCCCCCAAAACACACTGCACTTTGGAAATTTACACGAGAAAATCCAAGGATTCATAAAGAGAACTGCAGTGAGCATACACACCGGTGAAGAAAAAGAAGACTAAAGAGGAGGAGGGCAGGAGAGCTTTCTCTCTGAGGAATTTCATGTCCTGCCCCAGCACCACGAGAGCTGGGGGAACAGCAGCACTACAGCTGAACACAGCCAGTGTGCCACAGTTCCACCCACTGCAAACTTTTTGCCCAGTCCTTAGCTGATGATCTGTGGTGTTATTTTGGGTTTTAACCTTTTAACGAAAATGAAGAGTTACAAACAAAAAAAAACCAAAAAACCCCCAAAACCAACCAACCAACCAACCAACCAACCAAACAAACAAAACCCCAAAAAAACCCAAAAAACCTGCAAAGACACTTCTCATGCAATCCAGTTAGGAAATCTAGAAAGCTGCTGTGGTTCAGACTGACTGTGCCAACCCTCCAAAAGGCAACAGGTGTTGTAAATAAAAAACACTTGGCCCCAGCTCCACATGCCTTGATTATTTATTCTGATTCTCTGAATTAGTGTCTGGAGTTGGACAGATAAAGGACTGGGACAGCAGACAATATAACTGGCTGGTGGTAATGACAGCTGTTACCCATATGCTGACAGAAGAAGGACTTTATTTCTAGCAACTGGGACCAAAAATGTGTTTTTCTGAGAGTACCTAAGGATGGATAGGTGAGCAGTAGCACTCCATTGAATAGGGAGCTTCTGAGAGTGCCCATGGCAAAATGAGTCCTAGACGTTAAATGAGATACTGCACATATTTCCATCAGGAATATAAAGGTTCTGTTTTTTGGGGGGGAATCTTTCCTCTTATCAACTAAATTCTTTAAATATTTTAATATTCATGCACCAAGGGGAATACGAATCTTTTCCTGACACAGTCCAAAGCAATCACACAACCTAAATAGCAGGCCAAGTCTGGAAGGCATATTGAGCATGTTCCCTGACGATGATATCATAAAGGTTCCCACAATGGGAAACACATGGCACCAATTCCTCTCATTCCCCAACCTGTACACATGAAAATTCATTCAGCTCTAATCACTCCAGTGACAGAAATCAAAAGGCATCATGACCTAAAATTGAGAAAATAACAAACAGGAGGTGCCTGGATTTCGCACACTAATCCCCTATTTAGATAAAATTGGGGTGCCTGAATTTCACATACTAACCCTGTATTGAGAGACACATATTTTCCCAAAAATCCAGGTGCATTCTCTAATGATGAGTAGCTTTAGTCTGAAATTCAGCTTAACATTTTGAGCTCACTCCTGATAAAAAATGTAAGGTGTGATCTGGAGTTGTTTATTACCAAGTGTGTCTCGGAAGGGATGACATTAAAGCAAACTCCTTTCTCCAATATAAACATACACATGCTCACTGAAATACTGAAAAATCTGGCAAAAGCATTCCATAAAAGTGAAGTTCCCAGATGTAAGTGCTATTGTAGCTGCTGCAGCTCCGTGGAAGCACTTCATCACACTGAGAAATGCTGCCTCTTCCCTGGGAGCTGCAGTGCTCTCTCCTTTGTCTCCTGCAGGCTGCTCACCCTCAGGAGCCCTTCATCCTGTCCTGTGTGAACAGTGAACATCCTCCAGTGTTCAGCCGTTCACACAGCAGCTCCTCTGCCTCCACATCCCCCTGCCCCTGCACACCCAGTCTGCCTCCACACCCACCCCTGACTCTGCATCCACCCCTACCAGAGGCCAGGCAACTCTGCTGCCAGGAGGGACCCAGCAGAGGTGGAGGTGGAGACACACCCGAAATGGCAGAGAATGACTCTCTGACACCAACCTTTCTGTTCCAAGGGTTCGCTACGTCTCGGTTTCATGGAAAAGCTTACTCAGAAAAAGCCACCAGTGGCTGTGAGATGCAGAGTAAGGGAATATGGGGTGGGGGGAAGTGTCTGGGGGCAAAAATTATGTTTGGAAACTACTTCTATTAATGTGGTCAGAGAATAAAATTCTATCTTCTCTTCCTGCAAAGAGAAACCACACATCTCTCAGAAAACTTTTAAAAATGTTTTTTTTCGTTTCTACAGTTTACCAAATACCTTCACGTCAGGCAACAGTTTTTTACTATTTTGACAAGATACTTGATACTTCCACAGGCATCTTGTCCAAGTGGAGGAGCAAATTCTCAAGACATCTTATTTACAGTGAGAAAACCGAGACTGCACCTTAACAGAGATTTTACTTATAGATTTTCAGAAAGAAATTTCTACTTCGTTCTAAGGAAGTCGCAGTATTGTTATTCCCACTTTACACATGAGATGACCAGAAACACAGAGACATAAAGTGAGTTATTGAGGAGAAATGCTGTAAAGAATAGACATGGGATAAATCCCAAGAATTCAGACTACTGGTTCTGGTGCTGTCCCCAGAGAACACAGCAACTTCTTACAGAGAGAAGAGAAGAATAAACACCATTGGGGGGAAACACGGCAAGCCTTAATATTACACACTGGTATTTCAAACCTTTCTTTAGCAAAGAAAAGATACATGAAAGTTTTCCTTGAGATTGAACTACAACTGATTAGAGTGTATAAACCTCTATGATGTATAAATCTATATCTATAATCTATGATCTATAAATCGTATGATGCATCAGAATGTGTCATTCTAAATAAAAACTCACTGGATAATTAACGACTTTTAGACAAAATGCAAGTCAAACAGAAAAACTGCAGAGCCAAGGTAGCTCAGAACAGTAACTAATTTTTCAAAGTGCCCTTCCATCTCATCTCCCCATGTCCCTTCCACAGAAGGTCCAGGTGTGCTGAGAACTCAGCCCCTCTTTCCTGAGTGCTGAACAAGCTCTGCACACACCCAGTCTGTCACAAAAGAATGGGCTTTTCTTCAGTGACTACTATCATCCTGAAAAGTAGTATCTTTTTTCACAGCCACAAAGACTCGGCACAAGAGGGGACTGACAGAACCAGCCAGCACAGGGAGCTGAGCTGCAGAGCCAGCAGAGTGCAGTGCGAGAGCTGATACCTGCAACAAGTAAAAATCAAACAGGTGATCTCACGGAAACCTTCAAAACATCCTCAGATCACTCAGAAACCTCTGAGATATGTATCAAATCTGTATCTTTTACAAATTTGAATGCATGTGGATGGATTCACGCTGCTCCATCTGGCAGGCTCTTCTCAAAGGATTTGGAGGAGCAGGGAAGCACGTGTGGGTCCAGAGAGGCACAGGGGGATCTCACGTCTGCAGCCAAGTGTTTGGCTCTAGCCAGAGCTATAAAGATACTTCGATCCAAATGCACACATACAAAATAATCCCAGCGTGTTTTTGCATAGATGCATTTGAAAAGCTGTCTTTAGAAAAGAAATCTTAAAACTTTTGTTCCAAAAGCTTGGTTTTTTCTTTTAAAAAAAAACTCTAAACTCTTTGCTCTTGTTTGTTGGTAAGGAATACATGAGGGAAAGAAGCATACATGTTTCCTTGAAGTATTTTAACAACCCCTCTTTACCTTCCTTTTTTTCTCTTTTTTTTTTTTTTTTCCTTCTGTGGTTTACATACAGTTTCCCATAAAAAAAGAAATTATTGTGAGACAAATGCTCCCCTTCCTGTCTGGAAGCACAGCAAGAGGATGCTGTGGTGCTCTCCTGGCTGTACCCCACGCTGGAAGCTGCAGCTCCAAGTGTGTTATCACTATAGTTACAGCATTTATCCCGACAAGGAGCTGCCTCGTGGGCAAACCAAAATGGTGCGTAAATAATAAATACTGGAGACTTCATCTTCTGCAGACACAATGATTTATGACCTGTTTCCATGCCTTTCACTTTAGAAACTTGGCATATGGTTTTACATAATCTGAGGGTTTTTTCAGGGCTCTGTTTAACCCTTGCTTTGGTTGCTCATACCTTACAAATAAAGTGTAACAAAGGATTTTTCTATTTTGAGTAGTTGTAGAAAATCGGCTCAAATATACACCCTGGACACTGAAAAGCATCTAATAGGAAAATGAAAACACCAGTTTAGAGAATTTTCCTGTTCTACAGCTCAGTTTTATAAGATGAGGTAGTTTTGAGAATTTTATTTTTTAAATTAATTTTGAGATTTTTTTTTTTTAAAGACCAAGCTATTTCTTTAGTTCCTAAATACAAAAGAAAGATAAACAGCACACAGAACGTTTCTCCTTTTAGCAGACAGTGTCACAGAATTCAAAAGGAAGTCCAGCTTGTGGATGTAAACCCAAAACTGCAGGTATCATAGCTGTGACACAGGAGGCATCCAGGGCTTCAGCCAGAACTTCAGCGTGAAGTGACCCTGGATGCTCTTCCTGAGCCACCTGATACCAGTTCCTAATGCACAGAGACAGAAGATCTGCTCCATTTCTTCTTAAATTCTCTTTATGACACGGCTCTGGTTAGCCATTGATCAGCAAAGCATTTGAACACCCCCTTTTTTATATAATACCTACTTATTAAAATTGCCCAGTAATTTTAACAATTTTAGCCATGTGGAGGTATTGTAGGAAGCTCAGTTCTATCTGGCATAAATGTTTCCTTTTTGCTGGTTAGAGACAAAACCCCAGTAACCCCAAGGCAAGGGAGTTTTTCAACTTTATTAATGATTTTGTTTTCTATTGAATGACCACTCCCCCCGAAAATCCCACCTGAAAAATATTTCTGACAAAAGTAACTTATCAAGTATGTACAATATTCCTTCCCATATGTGATGCTTAAGAAGACACACAGGCTAAACTTTGAACTCCCCCAATACCAAGAATGAAGTTTGCTTGTTACTGATCAAGTTGAGAAGCCAATTGTATACTGTAAAATAAAAATGGGGCTTCTACTTTTTCCACAAAATCTTCACTGGTCATAAATTACAAATGTTAAGGAAAATTACTGAGGCACTAGTCAATACAGTAATAAAAAGACACAAAAGACATCTCCAAGTTGTCATCCTGACATATTTTAAATGCGAGCAGAGTTGTTTTGAAAAATCTCAACCTAAAGTTCTAAAAATTATCATACTTGTTTATTTATTCATTTCACCATCACATTTAAAATTTAGGTGAGGAAGTCACACAAGGAAACACAATCACAGCTAAAGTACTACACTGGACACCCTTATGCTGAATGAAACCTTCTGGAGGTCCTGTGGAGGAGGAGGATGGATGATACAAACCCCTGTAAAATCTGACCTACTCCTCATGAAACTCAAGGACTTCAGGCACTGGTAGAGACCTGCATCAAAGGCAAAGCAGACCAAATGTGTTTCTCCAGTTATCTTGGGGAGACATAATTGTCCTGGTTAAAAAAAACACCCAGTTCAGACACAGAAAGGGTTCTACAGTCATGAGCTTCTGATCCATAACATCAGAGGGAAATGCAGGGTCAGGATCTAGGAAAGGCTGGTTGAGATGCAGACATCCCTCACGGGTCGTGCTGGCAGCTCAGCATAAGTTGGTATATCTGAGCATCTACAGAAAACAATCAGATTTCGATGTCAACATATTCAGTCTAAAATGCTCCAATCAATCCCAGTTCCAAGATGTGTCTTTCCATAATGCTGGAATGCAACAGAATTAAACCAGTGCTTTATTTCCTTAATGGCTTGTCTAGATTTCATTTTGGGTTTACTTAGCATGAGGAAGTCACATAATTTACAGTCACCATAATAGCTTCACATGGCAAATTAAAGGGTTGTTTCAAGACATGTTTTCACCTTGACATTCACATTATCTGTTGGGAGCATGCTTGATGAAACTGTCTGACTACAGAAAAAGAAGAAAAGTATTTCTTTAAGGATTCAATTTATGTGTTTCTATGAAAGATTGCCTTTTATATTACATTTGGTCCTTTTAC
>WAAG01030524.1:0-12982 GCA_013390105.1 Tichodroma muraria
TTGCTTCAATCTGGGGGACCCCAAAGGCACAGTCTGTTTGGGGCAGGCCAAGAAGTCTCAGCAGAGCAAGTCTTCCTCCCAGACTTCTCACAAGGCAGGAGGTGGCACAAGTCTAGGTGTTTGAACTGGCCATTCAAACCTTCTGTCCCTTCTCCCAGTGCAGCTGGAGTGAAAGTGAAGGATGCAGCCAACAGCCTTGAGAGATCTGTACATTTACAGCAGCCCCATGTGTGCTGCACTGCTCATTCCAGCGACTCGTAAGTTGGTGCAATCTTAATAAGTTATGCATCTCCACAACCTTGCCTTCAAAAATCGTAAGTCAAAAAGAGATAGATGAAAGTTGGGAGGTTTTTTATTGATAATTGAACCTTGTTGACATTCAGTGTTATTTTGTGATGGAAACTGAGACTTATATAATCTATTGACTCCAGAGTCTGGAGCTTCAAGATGCAGTTTTAAAGGCATGTGGATAAGTTTCGAGAATTGTCAACAAAGATCCTTGTGGTGCATTTAAATCTCTATAATTTACACACACTGGGCTCAATCTGCAATTTTTGACTGCCTCTTGTCTGGTGGGCTAGTCTTCATAAAGCTGATTTTATTTTTTTTTTCCTTGAATGATGCCTTGATTGTTCTACAAAGTGTAGAAAACTTCCAAATCATGTCTGGAATCACATTTGAATTAAACCTTTTCAAGCATGTTTTCTTGATACCTGCTTCCTTAATAATAAATAAATCTATGAATAACCAAACAAAGAAATGCACAATTAGGTACGCAGCCAGCTGAATCCTATTGTCACTGCTTTGTTTCTGATTAAGGTAGCCCACACTTTTCTTCCTTCCAGCTATTAAGTATTTAGATCCACTTATACTTTAATCCCTTGTCTTTTTTCCTGGTCCTTTGTTGCTGTGTTACATCCTCACAGTCAGAGAGCATTGAACTAAGTGGTAGAAAAATGGGAAGAGGGAGTTAAGGCATTAATCCAGCTTTGAAATAAAAAATTGGCCTGAGGTTAGTGCTTGAATCTAAAGAGCTTACTGGAGGCAGAAGGGGAAAAAAATGACTGACAAGAGAAACTGAGGCAATATAACTGAGCCAACATTAGTGCTTATCTGGATGGGGTACTTGAATGGAATCCTTGTGACAAAGGGTTAATTAAATTGCATTTCCCTGAGTGTTGACTGGGCCAGGGCTGAGTGAGAGACTTTCAGAAGGTTGTGATAGGATTGTTAGGTTTGCTAGGTGAAAATGTAATTCAGCTGGTGCTGGGCTATGCTGCTTGGTCTGCTCTGTTCAGGGAGGGCTTCACACTGCCACGAACAGGAATCAGAGGGACCCTGTAGGTTCTGAGAAGGGAGGTGTTCATATTGTACTCACCTTCCCCCCTATCCCATTATTCTGGCAGAGGAGCACTGCACCCCAGAAATATGATCACTTGGTTTACGAATCATTTCCTGTGAGATTGAGAGTGTTTTTTGAGCTTGATCTTTTCTGAAAACTCTATTTCTGTTGGAGGTGGGAAGGATATTTTGTGGACACCAGCAAGAACGCTGCTCATAGTGACGAAACGTCTGCCTGTTAACCATCACTTTTTCCATATTCTTCTTTATCTTTGACAGTAGCAGCAACCTCTCCTCTGGTTAAATTAGAGGAAACTGGCTAGAGAGAGCTCAGGTAAAGCCAGTTGAGATATTCTTATGTTCACTAAAAGAAGTTTACACAAAAATACAATTATTGGTCTCCTCTGTCAATAACTGGGCATGCTGACTCCATAATGCCCTAGGTTACACCTCTAGTTCTTTGCTGCTTGAAAGCCAAAATCAATTTCCCCATGAAATTTTGAAAATAAAATACCTATTTAAAGAGAAATTTTGGACTCCGTGTGTGCTGCATCACAACAAGATATAAACTGGGTTTTGCTGAAAATGAGCATTGTTATTTCATTTGTCCAGGTCTGGGCAAAAGAAATGATGTTTCTGCAGTTAGATACAGGAGACTGCATGGCTCAGTTGTGCCCTACACTAAGATACAATAAACACAGTGTGGTGCAGCTTTAATTTTAATTCAAAATAAATATTTCCATAACCTATGAAATTCCTCTAATACACTTATCTGGGAGAACAAAAAGATTAAAGAAATCCTGCTAATTCCTTTATCTTTCAGATACAGGGCTGAAAACAAAGACATTCAAACCTTGAGCCATTTAGAAGAGGAAGAAGCCAAAATCTGTGGCAGAGGTTTGACTGCTGGGTTTACTCAAGGCTTCAGGTAAGCTTCTTTCCCTGGGCTGTTTAGCATTTCAGAGGCCCTCTGTGTTCCTCAAGGAGAGCTGTGGATTACAGACATAAAACCTTGCATAGCTTGCAGCCAAGGCAGAGCAAGGGGAGTACAAACAAGCTAATCCAGAGTGCCTTCCTATCCAGCTGCCTGCCTCTGACCCTGGCCAGACTACATGCTTCAGAGGAAGATGTAAGAACCTCACAGCAGGCAGATGTAGGATAATCAATCCTTTCAACCTTGTTCTCAAGCCCCATTAGATCTCATCCTGATCCCAAAATAGTCAGAGGTTGGATTAAGTCTTGAAGGATGGCATTTAATATACTCTAAAAATTGTTGTTATCATTAACTCCCATGACTCTGGAAACTAATGTTATCCATAGACAAATACATTTTCATTTTGAATCACCTTGTGTCCTTGGTCTACTACAGCAATGAGTACATAAGCTTAAACACCTGTTTGCAAAAGGTATTTAATATTTCTTTCTATCTGTGGTGATTTTGCTGTGATTTTTTTCACTGCATGTCTCTTTTCCTGACATTATGAGCTAAGGAGGAGGGATAAAGTGAGTATACTCTAAAGATTACACATTCCTTCATCGCATTATTGTACAAAAGGTCTCAGGAGATGAATTATTTCAGCAGCTTAAGCATTGGTTTGGCAGCCTGCTTCCAGCCCCACTCAAAAATACAGACATATTTGCACCTCTCCCAACACAAACTGTGATCCACACCTCAGTCCAAATTGCTGACCTTGGCTGACTTTTGTCCCAGCTTTCCTAGTCATGGTCAGGATAAGCAAGAACTTATAGGAAAGCTATTTTTGCAGACCATCCATCCCTTGGCAGTCCTTTCCTGCTCTACTCCAACTGGAGCAGTAGCTCGTGTCTCTCTCGCAAAATTAACCTTTCCACTCACCCTTTTTGTCAGCACAACCTTACCCAGGACTCTCAGGCATCCTGGAGGTGGAAGAGTTGTCAGTCCAGAATGCTTTTTCAGCTTCCCTGTTCGTTTGGTCTCCTTTTCACCCTGCACCATTTGTAGCACTCTTATTATAGTGATTTTTAACTAACCCTTGCTAATAGCTTTATCTTTTGCTCTTTCCCTAGGATGTCTTCTTAATATTTTGCTTTAACAGGAACCATATCCCCATTTAACTTGTACAGTATCTCTGAGGAAGTTTTAGAGCCTATGAAGAGATGTTATGTATAGGATTTCAGCTGGATTTTAGTACTTACACAGAATTGCTCAAATATTTTTGAGTGTTTAATTTTTAATTAATTTAGCTATCTGCTATCATTTGTGCACAGATTGAACCTACGTGGATGTATCTACCATGATGACTTGGATTGTCTCCTTGCGTCACCTTTGTATCTTTGTATCATCTGCAGTGCAGCATCCTCACCCAAACCCCAGCTCCTGACCATTCCTCCTCCCTGCTCTTTCTCTGTCCTTTATTTTCCTTCTCCTTGTAACATCACAGCCAATCTTTCTCTTTCACATTTCATACTCTGTCCTCTCCTGCTTGGAGACAGCGGCCGAGGGGCACCTGAGGGCCCCGTGTGTGTCTTTACACGAGGAGGGCAAGAGACTGCAGAGGAGGACCCGTCTGGGTGAACTGGCAGAGCCCCATGCTGCGAGCTGGGGGAGGGAAGCAGGGAGAGAGGTGTTGCCCTGCTGTGGGGCACAGCCTCTCCCACGGTGTGACTGGACAATTGCTGCTCAGAGCTGCCGTGGCATTCCGGGCACGTCTGCTAAGGGGAGGCACTGTGCAGCCATGAGGGCCCCCAGCGGTTTGGAGGTACAGATCATGGCATGGGTGTAAAAATATTCTTGATTTTTTGGTAAAGATTTCCCACCTTCATTTAGATTTCTGTGCAAGCAATATTTTCCCCTTTAGCGGTGTTACGTATCTTTGGTGTTTTGGCACTGGAATTTGGTTGCCTAGGGTCCTTCTGAGTGTCATCATCATAATAATCCTTACTACTCACCCACCTAAAAATTTGTGGCTGGCGCATTCTTGCTATTTCAGTTCCAGTCCTTTCTAGATTTTTCATAAACACAAGCAAATTAAACAGTGTGGAATCTAGAGTGGAACCTTGAGGCATATGATGTTTTCCAGGGTGAAAATAGGCCATCTGATTCTTTATTTCTCTTCCTTTTATTAAAGTTTTATCAAAATAATAGTTTACTTCCTTCTCTGAATTCCTACAGTTTCTTTTTTTTTGTGATGTTTGCTCAAAAGCATTTTGACAGTATCAGTAGGTCATGGCTTTCCTCTGACATGGCCAGAGAATTATGAGAGATTAGTGAAACACTTTTGTCTTCTCTGGCTGTCATTTTAAACACCTTGTTACTATTTTCTTCTTGTTCTTAATGTTACTTTCAAGAAAGGCTGGCTAAAATATTTCAACCAAATGTAGCTTCTCAGACTCCAAAAATCTATTTCCATTACCATCCTGATCCCACCACCCCTCAGCATAACCAGGCTTTTAAATGTGGAGATCAGTAGTAATTGGAAGAGCATGAAAAAGGGCATATTTCAAGAGCTTTGGGCTTGATTTTCCAAACAGTTTGATACTAATACCTGGGACTGGAGTTTCACAGACCTAACTCAGTAGGAACAGAACTTTGTTGTAAACCTGACCCAGAGCTGTGCTTTGGCCCTTCTTAACAAGCTGATGAGTCTTCATGGCACAGTGCAGCTCTGTGCAGGTAACAAACTCAGCTTCCAGAGATCCAGTAGACCTTTCAGTGCCCAGAAAACTAGCCTTTCACAGAGCAAAGCAGCTTCACGGCTATTCACCTTCCAGTGTGGATGATAATTAGAGCAGAATTAGCCTTTGCCCTGTGCGTGGTTGTACCAAGAAGACAAGTTTATGCTTTGGAAGTCCTTAGAAAGTGCTTTGGAGAGTGTATATGCTCATCCCCCATCTCAGACAATGAGGAACCCTCTTTCTACAACCACTTCTGCATGGGGTGAACCAAAACCTATGGAGATTGCTTCCCTCATATGGAGATACTGAGGAGGTGAACATGCCATTGCTTCAGACATTCATCAAAATTCCCCTCTGACCCTCACAGTTTCTTCAGGACTAGGAGACCTCTGAGACCAGGCTGCTCACGTTCCATCTCCCAGTGAGGTGTAGCTTATCCAGTGGGACATGTGCTTCACTGCAGCTGGTCCGTCAGGCTGTCATGACTAACAAAGTGGCCCTTGACTGGCTGCACATGTGCATTCCTGGTGTTCTGCTCTTGCCTGACTCTACTGAGAAGAAATGGGTGCTGTATTTGATGACTTAGCCTACTCAATGGACACAGTTCCTGGAAGAAAAACCCAAGCTAAACAAAACAAAACCCACAGAAATCAAAACAGCTAGGAAATGATGCTCCGTATAATCCCAGCTGTCCTGTCCTGCTGCTAAGAGGAGCCATGTGGCTGTTCCAGACACATGCAGAAAAACAATGTTATTGGAAGCATCAGGTATTTGTTCAGGAGGCTGCGGGATGCAGCCATTCCTTGGCACTCCAGATGTATTTACAGTATTAAAAGGTCAAACAATCTTTCTATTTCCCCATTTGCTTCAGAGAGTTTTGTTGAACATTCTCATTATTTGTTGTGGTATTTCTTTGATTTAAGAAGATTTCTCCACACAGCTGTAGTTATTAGAATGCAGTGTGTGTGTGTGTGTGTGTGGTGAATGTGCTATTACAATAACAAACTTCTCCTCGTAGTAGATATTTATTCTAAGAGCAAAGCTTTTAGTTCAGTTGTGCATGTGGCAGTAAATGCACATGGTAAAGGTACACCAGGTAATTTGGAAAAAGAAAAACTATTGAAATGGAAAAAGACACAAAATTAATAGTTTAGAGTGATGACTCCTGTCCCTGTCTCTGTTAGAGCCTCTGCGCCAACTATTAACTTACTTTTCATTACCTTTTTTTGACAGACAGAAACCCTGTACAACAGCATAGAGACCCTCAGAATGGGAATTTTCAAATTTTTCTCTTCACATAATTTCCCTCTAATTGCAGGCAGGGCTTTTGGTCCCATGAACTGTAGATGAATTGCAGAAAGCCTCTGAATCCCTAAGCAGTTGTTAGGCATCCTTCGTGATCCCCCTGCAGAACTTACCTGCTGTTCCTTGACCACAACACCCTTCCAGTGTCAGAGAGGGGAAAGAGGCAGCAGAAAAGGGGTGGCTGGAGTGGGAAGCAGCTAAACACAGCACACAAACCCTCTGATTTAGTGAGAGAAGTTAGAGGCAGTGAGGACTTTGTGTAGGTTTAGGAACAGTAGGAATGCTAGCATTATCAGCCAGAGATAATTAAAGATATTATAATGAAGGTAGGGAGTCAAAGGCATTATGTCATGATTTCCACTCTATATTTGAAAATCCACAGCATATGGACTTGGATAAGGCTGATTACTTCCCAGAAGAGGTAACCAAAGAGTCTGCTAAACATTATCTATTAGGACAAAATATACCTAGGAGTCTTGAGAAGGCTGGCTCAGGAAACATCTGTTTTTAAAGAACCTGGGAGTGCTGGCAATATTGCAGATGACTGCAAAGGTCTTAGGTTTTGCCAGTACTTTGACACCCCTTCAGAGTGGTGTAATAGGAGCAGTACCTCTCCCCTTCAGAGGGGTGTAATAGGAGCAGTTAAGATAGTTATAAGCTGAACAACCTGAAATTAATATCTGGCAAAATAGTGCACAGGGAAATATGAGGTTCTAACTGGAAATATATTTAATATCAGGCAACTTAGCTTTCAAGGAGGTAGAGCCTACTAAACAGAAAAACTTTCATTTTGTATGTGATTATGAATTCAGTTGTCAACAGAGACTGCAGAGAGATAATGTGTTTTTGCACCATGGTCAGCATACCCCAGCACAATATTTTGACTTGAGTCAAAACAGGTAGGGAATGCTGACTGATGGAAATGAGGTTTTTAAGAAATAGTCTGTGTCCAGTACTATTTCCATTTCTGTATTGGTGGTCTTGAAATAAATATAAAATTACTGCTGATAAAATCTGAGGATGACACGCAAACTGAAGGAGTGGCCAATAATGATGGGGACAGAGTGGTTACACAGAGAGATAGGATGGTGCAGTCTGCAGCGCCCATTTCAATAAAATTCTTTTTAATGTTGCCAAATGCCAAGTCATTGACCTGGATTGCAGGGAAACCAGTTTTGATATGATCAACTCTTATTCATGGCAGCCCTAGCACATGATTTGTTTCCTCTTCTTTCCTCTTTTTTTTTTTCCCCCATCTTCAAATATCTGTTAGGGTAATACATTTGGATCCCATCACTGACTGTTTTACAAATGTTTTTCTGCCAGCACAGACTGTTTTAGGTGGTTGCATATGTTAGTGTTAGTCTCCTACAGGTGAGGGTGACAGTCACCCTCAGACTTGAGGGGGCAAGCTGCTTAAAGCAGCTGACATCATCCCTGAGCTTGGTGCTCTGCTTGTGACTGAAGATTCATACATTGGTTGATAAATCACACTGAGTCAAATGTGCATTTAAAGTTACCTGAAGCACTTTCTTGGACAACTGCCCTTCCCAGTTCATTATCTGGGCAGTCTTGTACCATCTGTCCAAGCCACGGGCCCAGCTTACTGCAGCTGGGTCTTCATTAATAGACTCTCAAGGTTCAGTCTTCATGCTGCGAGGTTTGAAAGGTGATTAGCATCTCACATTGTCTTGGGCAGGGTAGGGGAAGTCACAGTAGCAGAATTTCTGCAGCTTGTATTTGCCTTACAGCATCAAAACCTCGTATTTCTATAGAATAGTGCAGAAGATTATATAGGAGGAGTTTATTTCCAGTTAATTATTAGGAATATCTTGATTTCATGCAGAATCTGGAGTGAAAGCCAAAAATCTTAAGAGTAGTTGCACGTATGAAAATGGATCCATTGATAGATGCTCTACTTCAGTAGTTTTTTCCTCCTTGAAATAAAACATCACTTACTCTAATGCAAGCCCACAAAATCTTGTGGAATATTTTATAGTCACAGATTTAGAGCACAATATCTCCACATCTCTTTTCATGGATCACTACACTAGGCAGATGTCAAGAAGGGTGCTGGGCTCAAGTCCTGACTTGCAGGACCAGTCAGGTCTCCCCCATCATTTCAAGATGCACCTCTACATGCCCATGGCACCCCACTGAGCACATTCAAAAAGCTCCTACCACTAAGCTTGTGGGAGCTGATGAGATCACAACATGGGAAAACAGCTTTATTAAAACAGAGTCTTGAATACTGAACCGATTTCTCAAACGTGCTTCTCTTGTCGTTAACCCTGACAGATCAATGGGTTTGAATTTATTTTTCTAACAGGCTAAGCAGACTTTGATAAAAAACAAATGTATCTATGAATACATACATAGATAATCTCTCTGTCCAGGAGACTGCTTCTTGATACATACCCAGTTATAAATGTTATAGTGATTGTTAAAAAAGTTTTCTCCCCCTGTGATGGTTTCGTATCGAAAGGAATGAGCTACTGTTAATTGTACTAATCATGCATCTTTCAGAACTTATTTGGTGGATTATATACTGCCTCCTCCCCCCCCTGCTAAGTAGGGGGGGGGAGGAGGGCATACCTGCATCTGGACTCTCTTAACCATCTGAACCTGCAGGTGGTTCCCTTCTGGATGCACTAGAAGGGAAAGCGGTGATGTAAAACTAATTTTTGTGGTGCTAGCAACCAAGGAGTTAGGGACTTTCCCTAAAAGTCCCCAGCCTATGGATGTTGTTTCAGGTCTATTTACAGGAGTACTGGTGAGTACAACAAGAACTATAAAAGGAAACATGAACCTGCTTCATGTGGTGATGTGGCGAAAAATTAGATGCCTCTGGAGAGCTGGACTGCTGTTCCAAGGTTATGGGGGCTCCATTTTGACATTGTCTTCACCAGCCTGAGAGAAAGAAACAGGTACAATTTCCTTAGCAAGAATGACCCAGCAGGGAGGAAGTTTTTCCAGGCTCTCACTTCTTCTGGCTCTTTTTAGCAGATGTCAAGGAAATTGCATCTGACCATCAGCACAGAGCCTGTGGGACTTCCCACACTCTACTCCTTCTCTCTGAAGCTGATGATTGTGTGGATGACTACCTCTTCCCCCTTCTCCTTTGGGATAAAACTGCCTGAGCTCCTACTTAGGGCTCCTCTGAGGGATCTCCTAGGCTTGCTTTGTCCAGTCTCATGACCCCCAGCAAACAGTGGAACAGGAGCCTTTGTGTCATTTCATTTTGCTGGAGGTATTGTGTGAGCTGGGTTAGTGCCAGAATCTGGGCTTGGGCAAGGGTAGAGGACAGAAAAGTGCACGGCAGAGGGACATGAGGTTCAGGTGACAGGCACATGAGAAGCGATTTTCAAATTTACTATGTCCCCTTCTCTGAATATTTTTGGGGCTCTCATTTCCTGTCGTGCTGTACCGCTTCAGCAGCTGACGCCCAAGCTGGGCATGTGGTGCTTCTGCACCACAGGGAACTTTGTGCACGGACTTGGGGCATTAAGAAATAAAGGATTAATTTGGCTTGTCTTCATAGTGTTGGCTTTTAGGTTGCCTCTCTGTGATAGAGAATTTCAACATCTGTAAATAATTCTGTCCTCCAGAGAAGTGATTGCCTGTATTGCATTATCTGTGAAAAATTCTTGCCCCAAAACCTTATTTGTGGCTCCATTAACCTAAAGAACTCGTCTGAATGCTCCATTTGCCTTTTAAATAAAGAACAAGTGATTGCTGAGGACTCACATCCCTATCATTTTGTGTTGCTTTCCTCATTATGAGAGGAACATAAGGGTCCCCAATCATTATTTCTGACTCTGTCATTAGCAAAGGTCTGGAAAGCATGTTTTCACTCCATTAGCCTTCAGAAATAAAAAGAATGGTTGCATAAGTTGAGAATAATAATTTCAACCAGCTCTTCTCAATGTATTGCTGTGGAACAGGCCAGGATCTAGACAGGAGTTGACTAATTAATTTATATTATTTCTATTTTCCAGAAAAACCACCATGTTCAGGACTCATTTAGAAATGAAAGCAGTTCTATTTGTGGTTTAATGTGCTTCTCTGATCACTTATGACAAACATCAGGAAGTTAATCTTTTCCTTCTTGATGTCTGCCAGGATTCCTGCGATTTACCCCCAGAAGAGTGGTAGAACAGAGATACCCAGATCTGTCATGGTCCTTTTGTTTCTCAGAAGTGCGTGGATACTTACGTTAATCAAGACTGACCTCCTTCTATAATGATATCCTTCTGTGATGATGTTTAAGTTCGCAGTTATATAATGGCATGTGAGTCCAGGCATGGTCCAGATGATCTCAACAGGGCGCTTTCCTTGTTCAGAGCAATTTCTTCATTGTCTTAAAGAAACGAGGGAATGCCGCCACCTTTCTTTCTTTAAAAGATAAAAATGCTGCCATTTTTCTCCTAGATGCAGTACTAAAACTTGCTGGACCTCTGAAGGGAACTGTAATTCCTTAGTAAGGCATGCTTGCCACAAAGAAGGGCCCATGCAGGATGGCCTCTTTCATGGTGTCTTCAAATGAGCCAGTGTGAGTGCGTAGGAGTGGGCAGTGAGTCAGGGCCAGCGAGATGGAGTCCTTCTGTCCCACCACTGCTTGTTGTCAGCAGAGACAAGCTGCTTCACAGCAAAGGAAGGCAATAGACAGTAGGATGATAAGATAATTCAGTCTTGGGTAGAAAGTACTATAGAAGAAACATTATTTCTTACTTTGACTGAAAATATTCTTATACTACTGCAGATAGTAAAGTTAGTTACAATGCAGCTGAGAGCTTGGAGTGAAACTGGGTTGAAGGAGATTCTTTAGTCCCCTTTTCCAACTGGAATACACTTTTAAACCTTTTCTTTAAAATTACCAATGAGCCCGTTAGCATAAAGGAAAGCACCTCCTATAGATCTATGCAGCTCCTTTCACCACAAGTTTCTCAACGGGAGTCTTTGGTGGAGGTAGAAAAGATCATATTCTCCTTGTCAGTGAAAAGTTGAGAGCTGTTGTATTAGCATTTTTTTTTTAACAGGTGTATGGTTGCCAAATGAGATGTGGATTGCAGCTGGAAAACATAGCTATTCTGTGCACAGATGCCATTCAAAAAGAGACAAAGGTGATGAGCACAGAAAGAAAAAACCCAGGTGATACTGTGAATCATGATATTGTGCCAGAATTTTATGTTAATTGCATACCTTGTTTTCCTCACCTCTGAGTGCGCTAGTTCCTAGGAGAGGAAAGAGTTCAAAGCTTGACTCCAGCAAACCCACAGAAAGCCTGCGGACATTCACACTTCACTATTAAAGCAAATCATAACCTGAAAGACAAAGAAAGATGTCCTCTATCTGACAGCACTGTAAAACAATTATCATGGTCCCTTTCTCCTCTGAACAATCTTCATGGAAACCTAACCAGAGCATCTAAGATAGAAGAGTCCTCTGACCAGTAGTGTAAAAAAAGACAGCATCAGTCCTGAGACAAGGAATTCCTCTTAGCCTTGAGACTGACCTGAACTTTAAAGGATCTGAGCACGGGCATGCAGAGAATAACAATTGGTTCATGCCATAGTACCTTGTAAAAGCAGGCACTGTGGAAGCTGACATGACCATCACTTTTGCTGGAAGATTCATGGTACAGGTAAAGACTCATCAAAATAGCCCAGAGAAACAATGGGTTATGCCTGGGGAGCTGTGAGATATGGCCCAAATCTACATGAGATGAGCCTTCATCCCACTCCAGAACTCTGACAGTGACACAGGCTGAGGAGGTGTTTTGAAGCATTTGTGTGATAAGCACCCCGAGCTCCTCATAGACGTCAAGGCTAGAATTACTGCCAGATAAAGCAGAGTGAAAGTAAAAGTGCAAGATGAGATAAGGAACACAATGTTAAGGGCTTCTAGAAGGGCTGTGACAATGGACTGCAGGTTCTCATCTTCAGGTTGCAGGACATGTCCCTGTGAGTTTTCTCTACTGGAAAAGTCACATACTGGGGTGCTGAAACAGGCTTCCTGAGACATGGCTGTGCTGTAATTAATAAATACACTAATAGAGTCTTCATTGCATTATTAGGACATTCAGAATTTACTCTGGGAAACCTTTCAACTCCATTAAATCCACCTTTGTCACAAGATAAAGTGCTGCTCATAATAGGCTCATTAACATGCAGACTGCAGTTCAGCCCCATCCATTAACAGCTGGCAGGCGAGGGTTTCCAAAAAGACCCCAAGAAACATTTTCCCTGACCAGGGGCTGGCTTCCTCAGCATGTCTGTTAGTCCTCTGCAGGATGTTTCATGACAGGGAGCTTTTCTGCTATCTCCCTGTGCCATTTAAATGTACTGCCAAGACCAGCTGTAATCAGTTAGGGATCTGGAAGAAATCTGCCAGGAGTTCCCACCCTGCTGCTGGGTCTTTATTTGACTCAAAAGCTGCCATGATCAGAAGATGCCAGCCCCATCAAGAGCCACGGGCATTTTCCACCTCTCTCCCACTTGGCTGACTCTCATTTAGAGCCCAAGTGTCAACTGCTCTGATTAAGTGCATTAGAGCCAGGCGTGATGATTAACAGTGAATGATAACAATGGCATTTCAGTGGTTGCTAATAGGCTTCCAAACTTAATCTCTCACGCTCTCACAGAGATAAAGAATAGATAATTCTTCCAGCAACAATGATTAC
>WAAG01030524.1:13012-28447 GCA_013390105.1 Tichodroma muraria
GGTTTTACCCACTGGCACTTTTGAGACCCCAAGGCTGGGGATGGTGCCAGCTCAGGATTTTACGGATTTCCAATGTCTTGCAGGTCTGTCTCCTAGAGCAGGGAATTAATGTCATTGTTCTTTCCTTCTTTATAAAGCCCAGATCTCCAGCTAGTAACTGACAGGGAAATACAGACTAAGGGAAATTGAAGTTGTCCCTAAGTAATCTATCTGAGCTTACAACTTTTGGACAAAACTCACAACTTTGGGGCACAATTTATTGATTTGAATTCTGAGGATTGTCATTCTAGGCCTGGCACATCCACAGTAGAGGAGAGAGCTATAAAACTGTCACTGGGCTAAGAGGCTCAGCAGAGAAGCTAGACTGGGCTGTAAGGATGACTTTCTAAACACTGAGGACAGCTTATCTGAATGAGATGAAAGCCTGTCAGTGACTGAGGTAAATGAGAAGCTTGACATGAAGATTTGAGACTTCAATGTGTTGCATTTCAGCAGGCTGAATGCCAGGACACCGAGACTTAACAGTCTACCCAAGTACAGATTCAGTGAGTAGCTGAGCTTCGATGAAACTTTTACTGGATAGGATCCACGGACCAAAGCACACTGGGTTCAAGAGAGCAAAACTCCTGCTGAAATTGTAAATGAAACATGGGCAGCCTGCTTCTTTTTAGGACAGTGTCTGCCATGAGAAAACCCTCGTTCCCTCCGACCTGTCCATCATCCCATGGTGCAGGCAGCAGTAAACTGTGGGCAAGGTGCTGTGTCACTGGAATGAATGAGTGTCCCACAGCTCTGTATTCCAGGAGTTACTGTTTGCTGCTTAAATTCTTACAAAAGAAAAACTGTTCCTTTTTTTATTTCAGTCTAAGTCTTGCCTGTGTTGCTCCTGAGCTGCCTGGCAGGAGGTCAGCTCTTTCAAAGATGTTTCTCACATCCCTCTTGACCAGTCCTAAATTCAAAGTCTAGAACAAGAGCTTTACAACCAAGTGGCACATTCAGTGAGGAGACTCTAGTTTCGGGGCAGGCAGGACAGCTAAACAGAACTAAACATCCCACTGCTAGAGAATAATGTGATTTAGTGGACAAACAGCAAGACACTATGGTTAGATTTTACAGCTGCTAAATATGTTAGTCCTTAAACAAACATATAATGTTTGTTTAACATTATATTTACTTTATATTCAATATATAGTCAATTTTTATATTGACTTTAGCCCTCATTATTTTGAAACATCAGGCTTCAGAGGATAGTAATTTTCTAACATCAAGCACTGTGTCTTCAGAATAAGGGATATTATTTTAAAAAGCCAAAGCAGAGTTCATCTCTGACATATTAAGCTTCATTCAGTTTGTATTTTTGCATTTTCCCCTGCACTGAATTCCTCCTCCTTTTCACTCTGCCTCTGGTATCCCAACTGTTCACATTTCTTTTGCTCAGGCTTCATGAAATGAACCCAATATGCAGATTTTGGTGAAACCAAGGTAATTTGCAATTAACTCCACCTTTTTCAGAGAAAATATTATGTCTGTGTCTTGAACTATGCTTTGTGTAGCAGCATGGCACAGTTCCTGTAATCATGTCCTACCAGTTTGTTGAGCCCCTATTTTTACAGCAACTGTATCCCTACAGATCTCCCACAGAGGAAACAAAAGATGCTCATTATAATCACAGCTGGGCTGTCCTGAACCCCTCTTTGAAAATCAAAGCAGTTCAATCATTCTTTTTACTCTTCATTTTTACCCATTTCCGTATTGCTGGTTTTATCTGGGGTACAATATGGTCATCCAAATACAGGTCAGGAATAACTCTAGGTTTATTTTTTGCAAAATATTGAAACACTTCCCTAGGTTTTGGTACTGTGTTACTCCCTTTTGAAGAAAGATTTTTTTTCTTCCAGCTGTACCTAACACCTTACCTTGCACGTGCCATACCCTGAGCAGCTTTAACTCACTAAGATAGCAGAAACCACCTCAGAAATTAGGATCACATCCTGTCAGGCTAACGATTCATATAGTTCACTGGAGTGTACGGTGGGCAACAAGAATGGGCTCAAAGGGCCAGGAGAAGGAAAGGTTAGTCCACAGGATGAGGGGAAGTGGAGAGGCAAAGAAAGACAAGGGGTTGAGGAAGATGATCCCTTCCTTTAAGCAGAAAAGGCTGTGTGGGCTCAGCTGGCCATGTCCCAAGACTGGGTTTCACCTATGGCGGAGCAAGCTCAGTATCTCCTTCTGGATGCATGGTTTATTTGGAAAAGTTATTTATTTTTCAAGAGGAAAAGATTTTTTTTTTTAATTTTGGAGATTCTGTTAGAGACAAACAGCAGTCCTACCTGCACACCCCTTTTCCCACTTCCCTTTGCAGAGTCAGAGTCAGAGGCTGTTCCTGTTTAGAGGTGGCATCTGAGAGAAGCTCTGAGGTCTGTGTGTAGGGTCCGTTTAGCACATACAACTGGTCAGACTTTTCTTCATTCTAATTGATCTGCAGTTCTTTTTTTGTGTAACTGGGGAAGCAAAATGCCTACCTAAATAAAACTGCTTCTCACACTAAGTCCTCCAAGGTTTAAATTTATTGTGTGTACTTTGTTCCTGCCCAGGCTTCTCCTCAACACCCCATGTTGTCTATTACTGTGCATAAAAATGATCGATGTTGACACAGGACTGAATGGGCACTTTGCATTATCAACTCCAGCATCTGCCTTTGTGCTTTATTTCATGCAACAAAAGCGTAATTCACAGCAAGGTGATTTCTTGAAAGGTATTCCACTGACAATTTGGCTAAAAAGAGATGCTGCTCGAGAAGACATAGAAGTATGTTTCTTCAACACATTCAGCAAAGTTACTGAGGAAGTCACGTGTGGTTTTGATGTTACTGCTATGGCCTGAGGTGCATGTTGCACTTCCTGGGCTACAGGTCCCACTGGAATTTCATGAAAGAAAATGAAATCTTGCTAATTCAATGACTATTATTTTGGCCAGGTTTGGGCCACTTCACTGCACTTTATATTATCCCATTCCATTTAATTGTTTTCACTTCATTTCAGATTTTTTAAAATTTTGATTACCATTTATTTCATCATAGTTCCTCTCCTGTGTTCTGTTTTGTTCACTTCATTCCGATTCTGAGATTTTATTTCCTTTCATGAAATGAAGAATTTTCATTTCATGCAAGGAAATGAAATCTTGCTATTTCTATGAGTATTATTTCTTCAGGTTTTGGTACATTTCACTGCACTTCATGTCATCCCATTCCATTTAATTATCTTAATTTAATTTTCTTTTAAATGCATTTAATTTCATCATGATTTCTTATCTGTCCGATCATTTAGCTTTGTTCCCCAATTTCAAGATTTCAAGGAGTGTCATTTCAACAATATTTGGAACTTCTAACTGCAACTCATGTCATCCCATTCCATTTAAATGTTTTCATTTCAGAATTTTCTTTTTTCTTCTTGATTGCATTTCATCATAATTTCTCTCCTATGTGTTTAGTTCAGTCCATTCCCTGATTTTGAGGTTTCATTTCCTTCCATGAAATGAAGATTTTTCAATTCATGAAAGGAAATGAAATCTCAGAATCAGGGAACAAACTGAAATGAACAGACTGGACAGGACGTATGATGGAAGGAAATGCAATTAAAAAAGGAAATGAAATCTCGCAAATTCAATGAGTATCACTGTGTCCAGTTTTGGTCCATTTCACCACACTTCATGTCATCCCATTCAATTTAATTGTTTTCACTTCATTTCAGAATTTTTGGGTGGTTTTTGATTGCAATTTATTTCATCATAATACATCTCCTGTGTGTTCATTTCACTTTGTTCCCTGATTTTGAGATTTCATTAAGTAACATTTGGGCAATTTATGGTCCTTTCATTTCAACTCATGTCATCCCATTCTATTTAAATATTTTTACTTAATTTCAGGATTTTTTTAAATTGAAATTAATTTCATCATAATTCTTCCTATTTCTGTTAATTTCACTTCATTCCCTGATTTCGAGATTTCATTTTTTTTCATGAATCATAATTGGGGTGGGGAACTACCCCTCTTTTCATGGTTCTGGGGGCTGTGGCAGTAAGCTGCAACGTCTCATCTGAGCTCTCTGAGATCACCACCAGCCTCTGACCTGCCCTGCCTTTCCTGCAGTAGACCTCCTACCTGTGTACACCAGGCTTGCTGGTCCACACCAGCCCACGTCGTGCCACCCAAAGCAGGGATGCGCTTGTTGTGCGCTGTTCTCTCTCCTGCAGCAGCAGTCTTTCCACTGCAGCTGGCTGAGCGGTTTCTAATTATCCTCCTTGGACTTTTGTGCACCATAATCAAAAGTTAATTGCAAACAATCAGACAAATTGGTGATCTAGGGAAGCAGAGTGACAGAGGGGAGCTAAAGCAGAAGTCGACTCCGGTGATGGGCACAGCTGACGGCAAACAGCTGTTTGGAGGAGAGGGGGCTCTGTGGAAGGGGCTGCAGGGAAAGCCAAAGCATCTCTTCTTTCCTCTGTCCCTGAAGCATCTTCACTTTGCAACGCACTCCTGGCACATCACCTCCCTTGTAAGACAATACAGCTTGGTTTTGCTGGCAGCATTGCTGGGTCCCACTAGTCTGTGGAAAAAACAAAACACTGGAGGATGGCAAACAAGGAGACTTAAAAGTCACAGCACCCAGCCTTACAGAGCTCAGAAGTGTTTGGACAATGCCGTCAGGCACATGGGGTGATTCTTGGGGCTGACATAGTACTTGTGGGTCCTTCCCAACTCAGAATATTGGTTACAATATGATTGCATTATAAAGTAGCAGCAACACTGCTATTTTTCCTGTAGTTGTCCAGATGTTCCCTAGCATCTCAGAAGAGTCCTGCCGGGCTGGAGGTAAGCTCCAGGCCTTGAAGAGGTGGCCCCAGCACGTGGCACAATCCCAGCCACAGGACAATCTTTCCAGGAGGACAAGCCCAGGAAAGAGCTCCTGTGCCTAAAGCTGGTATTTACCCCCAGCGCACAAGGGTTGCCACGTTTTAGGTTATTTACAGTCCGACGCTACCATTAGCAAGGAAAGGCGACCGAGGGCGGTGGCTCCGTTCCATTCGCATCGCTTTCCGGTTGCCCGTATTCTTGGGCGGGGCGGGTTATTTCTTTTTTCAATTAGCGAGGGAGCGCTCTCTTCTTCCGAAATCACGACGGCTTTTTCCAAGGACGCCAAAGGCCCCATCCCCTGAGGGCGGCCTGCGGGGCCGGGCGGGAAGGGCGGCGGCATGCGCCACTATATTAAACTTACAGCGCTATAAATCGGCACCGTAAAACTGTAACTCAGGAGCTGGGTGTTAGACAAACCCGACGCGCTGCTGGGGGAACGGCAGAGATCTTAACAAACTGCATCATATACAAGTTTCTGCAATGTACATAAAACTTACTATTTTGTACCCCTATTAGCTGGGTTTTACAACGTTTTCAGGGACCAAAAAATAAAAATGGCAAGCAATAGAGACAAGCAAATCAATTCAGAAAAATAAAAGTTGACGTGAGCTTGCATCCAAGAAGTGAGTGACGGTTCAGCCTGTTTTATTTGTTTGTTTGCCTATCCGAGGTGGTTTGAGAAATCTGTGTTAATTTAAAAATATTCTCCTTTCAGTTTCTTTCATTGCTTTGCTTCCCACAGGTCAGGATAGACACTACTAGATAGTGAAGGCACAGTAAAATTGGGTATTCTTGACTATATTTACAGTCTGATCTCCAGATTTCTACACCTCTGATGAAAATCAGCTGATTTGATCCCAACTGCTTTTTTATGGTCACAGATGATCTCAAGGGGTGTATTCTCCCCATCTCTCTCACCCTCTCCCAATGGAAAAAAAATTCTCCTGGTTAGTCTGTTTGTTTCGACCTTCAAAGCCTTATCTTCCATCTTTCTCCCCTTCACTAGAGGAACCCTGACAAGAACTTTTGAAACCATAAATAGTCATGTCATTATAAAGCAATAACATGGGCTGCAGCTCTCCTTCCTTGGGAAAGGTGAACAAGGGTGTGCAGCTTGTTAGCCTCCTTTTCTGAGAGAGGGAAGGGAGACCCGCGCTTCGTTTTGAAGTCTCATGCGACATCACAAATCTGGTCCCTTGGCAAAGAGGGGAAGCAAACACCAAATATGCTGAAGTGAGTAACTACTTTGAGTGAAGAGAATCCTTTAATGTGAGCACAGTGTAGGTAATGCAGTATTTATTTACCACAGAAAAACTGTAAAGAGCACGGCATTGATTTCTTGGTTTTTCTTTTTCAGGTTGGTTTCACAAGGCTGGGTCTGTTGGGAGGATTTTCTCAGACGCATGTGAATAGCTCATAGCTGGAGGGCTTCGGTTCTGACCCCCAACCTGAGTGAGGTTTGCCACTTGCAGTATTCCTGGAATGACACGGGAGCTCTGGCTGGAGTCAGGCCGGGACATTAGATGAAACTGCTTTTGTGGCACTTCTGCGTTTGCTACATAGAGGACAGATTTCCCACTGTATCTCTCTGCAGCATTTGACTCTGTTGACCATGAAATTCTTCATGTCCCTGCTGAGGAGGGGATTTGCAGTCTGGTGGCAATGGTTCAGTGGAACATACCCAGTTACTAGAGATGAAAACATATGCCACTACTACTTATACCTGGATGTGGTTGTCCCACTAAGACCTATGCTTTTCCCCTTTTCTGCTGACCCAATTGAACACAAAGTCATTGGGGTATGGGAGACATTGCTGCAGCCCAGAACACTTCAAGAGCTCATGCTGGTTGTGCCATTCCTTTCTCTCATGTTTTAAGATAATACAGTCAAGTTCAAAGTCTCAGTCCTTGAGAGCCTTAGTAGTCTGGATCAACGTATCTAAAAAGGTAACCTTATTAGCACTGTCTGATTTATATGACAGCCTTGCCATTTTCCATTGCAGCAAAAGGAAAGAGGTGGCCCTCTGATACCCTCCTCCAGTAGTTTTAAGCATTGCCCAGTGTCTCTCTGAAATGTGGGAAAAAATAATCTTACCTGTGATGACTAGCACTTCTCTTACTGAGATTACCACCATGTAGAGATTCCCTTGCACTTCACAGGAACAGAGAATGTTCACTGCTTCTGGAACATGTCCCTCCAGACAAGCACAGGGCAACACAGTGTTTCACCAACAGAATGGTGACCGGCTCCTCAGAACAATGCCAGGAGCACCTGGTTATCTGTGAAGTCTATAATGTCTCTCCCTCGGTCTTTTCATGCACACACATTCCCCACATACGTAATGCTTATCTTTAATTTTCTGTGCACCCAAACCATAAAATTTCTAAAGAGGGTTAAAAATATCAAATTAATTCAGGAGACAGAGGTGGAAAGAATCATTCTGAGATATTCACAGGGTTGGTAGTAGTAACAAGAGAGACAGTTTCTGTCTTTTTTGATACTGAAGTTAATTGCAGGCATCTAGGGTTTAAAGACCTTGTGTTATTGATGGGGGTGTGTTAGCAAAAGGAAGGACTCTAACATTAAACCTAAATTTAGCATGTACAGTAGGTTGTCAAGAGAAAAAAATAAGAACAAAGGAGACTGCTATTATCTTTTATTATTATCTTTTAATTCTCTCCCCATTTTCCTTCTGCATGCTCTCTCTGTCAGCCTTCTCTCTTTCAATAATTACAATAATCAACTTACAATGATAACAGAAATAATCTCCCGCAAGATAACTAAACAAACCACGTTATCTGTACTGAACTGTGCTTACTTACAGTAGGTACATCACTTATGGAAAAGCCAATAAAGTTTTAATTAAAAAAGCATGTAGGTTGTCAGTTAAGATGCAAAGAGGGTGTGCAAACTCATTCAAAGTGGTCCATAAATTGCTTGGTATTTGATAGAACAGGAAGGAGGGCAAACTCACCCCAAACAGAACAAAACAAAACTAAAGCCCACCAGGTTTGAGGAGTTCTGTTTATGTTGTTCTATACACAGCACTGATTGCTTGGGAATTCAAAAGCAGGGGAAGGGGAGAATCCTCCCTTGAGCAACGATCACATCCACCCACGTCCACCAGTGCTGGGAGCGAGTGAGAAAAAGTTAATTAAAGATTTTGCATCTCCCCATTGCAGCGTTGTATTGATAGCTCTGGATCCTGAGATAAACTACAGCTCTCCCACACTTTATTGTTAATAGGCCTTCAACCTTGCCCTGGAGGCACCACCTCAGGGGATCACATGTTTGATTTCCCTGGTGCACTTGAGGCTTGGCCTTTCTGCTAGGACTGAAACTAGGAGGACTGATGAATGTCAGCCCATAGGTAGGTGCATGTCTCAGAGGAGCAGGACTGTAGGTAATTACTCAGTCATGAGTCATCATGGCTTCAGAGGATTCCAGTCCTCTTGTTAGTTGTGTGCTCTAAGCATAGGAAGACTGTTTTACGTAAAGGCTACTTGGCATAGAAGAATTTCTGCATAGATACTGTGAATGTGAAACAGTTCTCAGCTGACTAAAGCAGAAGGTTTGCTGGAGCCAATTATGACATGAAGGGAAGGAAGTCTGAGTCATTCTTTTTGTGGATCTGGTGGGAATCCTGGCATGGTCTTTTCATGACCTTTGTGCTCCTATGGCAGGCTGGGAACCGTGGCTTCAGGGGTCCCTTTGAAGACAGGAGTGCGTATCCTTCACCCAGATTTTTTCTCTGAGCTCTTGCTGGAGGGCATCACTGCGAGGAAATCTCAGCAGTGGTACGATCAGCATGGATCAACAGTTGTGCTTTGCATTGTTCTCACTGGGTGAGTGAGCAACCACTCCTGGGATTACATTTGGTGCAGACAAGGCCTATTTGATATAGCATGGTATGTGAGGATGTCCCAAGACAGTGTCTGAAATTCCTTCCTCTTGGTTCAACCTTCAGCTTCAGCTGTAATGGGCAGATATTGCCTGCCCAGGCTGCCCAGGAGAGCCCTTGCATCTGGAGAAAAGCAAGGCTGTGGAGGGACCTAATTCCCCAGGGAGCGCATTGTTGTGGTACACCCGCTATTGCAGGACACTGAGTTTTGAGGCTATTACAGAGAGATAATGCTTACATTTAAAGAGATCTATGGGCTGTACCGAATTACAGAACCACAGCAGCCTGGCAAGGCAGGGCAGTTAGAAGCCACCTCCTTTTAGGCTGGAAATTAAGACAAGGGTATTAAAATGTATGACCAGGGTTAGGGAGATAAGGTCAGTAAGAAGACCAAGGTTAAAACATTAAACTTATGTATTCCCAGAGCTGTGCTTAACATGTGTCTCAGCCAAAGAAATTTATGTTAATGACATATTAACCCCTTTCATCTGAAGATCCCAAAATGTTTTAAGTCCCGATTTGCTATCTCTATGCAGCTCTATTGAAGGCTGTTGGTCTTTCAGGGGGGAAAAGTGTGGGCTGCTCCATGCTGTATTGTGTCTGTATTGCCTTCAGGTCCCGTCAGAGTGCAGATGGCTGGGGTTAGTCACCACACTCACTGGGGACGAGCTGGGTGATTGGGCTACAGGAAAGCAGGTGCCATTGAGAGAGGGTGTTGGAAGATGGCTGGGTATGGATTGAGATGATTTAGTATAAGCGGTGGTTCATGTGACAGGATAGAGTTGCACCTGGTTTAAGCAGTATCAGGATGCAATGGGATCCATCCAGGGAAGGGACAGCAGGAAACGAGGCTGATGGGTTGGTCCTCTTTGGGGAGGGCTGGACAGACAAGTTGGTCAAGAAGAAAACTAAAGTTCTTGTGAATTTCCTTCAGAGAGAACATTTTTGAAATCACAGCTCTGTGCTAGGCAATGAAGGAGAGGCAGCTGCTGGCTGGGCAGGATGAGGCCAGCCCAAGGTCCCACAGAACAACCCATGAGAGGTCTGTGTGCTGGTGTGCACATATGGCCAGGTGCTGAGCAGGCTGAGAAGGCTGAGCAGAGCAGCCTGCCACCAGCTTGGGTAAGGGTCCCAGGAGAGCTAACAAAAACAAAGTGGGTTTGACTTTCTTAAATCTCATGTTTAGGGACTTGAATACTGTGGAGGAGCTAGACCCTGGCAGATACTGAGGGAGAGGATTAAAAATGACGCATGAACTACAACATCTGTGGCTCCAGAGCCTGGAGGGAAAACTGAGGCATCCTGACTAGTACCCTAATGAGCCACAACCATGGGCCAGAGGGTCTTTGTCTCATTAGTGCTTTTTCTGATGATGAAGCGAGACATCCTCTGGCATCCATAAAGTCATGGCCGTTAGCCACAAGTAGACAATTGTAAACTGCTCAGAACAATCTTCCAAAATGAAAACAGAGAGATATGTACAAGACTAAAGCAACTGCTGACTGGCAAAGCAGGGAGGAGAATGGTACTGCCAGCTGCCACAGGAAATTGCCATGGGCTCACTCTGAGTCCCACACAGGGGGTTTGCTTTGGGCGTTCTCACACCCAAACCTCTGCATCCTGCTGTGACCTTCATGCAAGCTCTTGCATGAGGACACTGTGTGAAGTGGGAGCAGTTTCCCCTGCAACAGCCAGTGACTGGCAGCTCTGGCTTTTTTTTTTTTTTCTCTCCATTTTTGATTACAGAACTGCTCTGTTATTCTAGCAGGTCTGAAATTAGATACAGGTGCAAATTAACTAAGTCACAAGTGCATTACATTTGGTAATTTTTCTGTCAAGAGTCATGCTGAAGGGTTGCAGAGAATAATAAGAGCAGCCTAGAGCCAAGTGGCTGGTCCAGGTGTGCCCGGCTGCTGAGCATGCCTCTCTGGCAGTGGTTTGAGCATAGGGTCTATTTTCACAACGCAGGCTGCAAAACCACCTGCTTCCTGATAGTTTTCTACCTCTGATTTTTGTCTGCCATTCCTCTCCTCTGGCTGCAACTGTCTTTGAGTACTCAGCCCCCTGATTGCAGAGCTGCAGTTGTCATGGTTATGTCGTGGTCCTGGGATTTCAGAAAGACAGTAGAGCAAAAGCCTGGATCCTCCTCTTCTTTCTCCTCTATGGTGTAGGCCCTGTGTATTTTCCCAATGAAGGAAGAAAGTCTGTCAGTCTGCCCAGCTGTGACAGGTAGGTGAAGGAATCCGGTTCCATCTGCCACCAAAGAGGTGCGCAAGGATCTGCTGCTCCTCCTCAACACCATGGCTGCCTCTGCACCTTGCAGGAGAGCAGTGGTTGCGGAGGCAGCTTCCAAGCAGCAGAGCTAATTCAACCAGTTGTCATAAAGCAACCCTCAGACGCTGTCTAAGGAGGTGTGAGTATCTTGTGTAGTGCACAGCATAACTAACTAAAGTGAGGTGGTTGGCAGAGGACAATAAGACAGCGTGAGAACTTGTGAAAGTGTTATTCTGCTGTGGCTGCTCACAGATGCAGAGTGCTCATTTTGTGGAGGGGCCGTTTCTGGCTCCTTGTGACATCTTGCTAGTCATTTCAATTCCAAAGATGCTGAGATTTGAGCACAGGAACTGAGATAAGTCTCAGTGCCAGCTGCACTCTGAAAACTTTCTGCCCTGATGTTCAATAAAGGCCCAAGAGAGATTATGAGGTGCCTGAGCCAGGGAGCTGAGCTCCTTTCTACAACTCCTCAGATGAAGCTGTGCACTTATCTGTCAAATCGAGGTTGCAATGTGCTGGCAGGTCAGCATGTGGATAAAGCTAGTCCTGCTGCTGTCTCACAGATAAGTGGAAGGCTTCATTCACCAAGCAGTTAATCTGGAGGGCTTTCACTGGTGCTAAATTCATACTATTTATTTAAAGATTAAATGAATGGTTCTATGCAAATTTGCAAATTAGTTAATGACATAATTGCATCAAATGATAATATACTGCTGCACAAAGCTGGCATGAAACCATTTCAGGCCTGGATTTCCATTTGTTATGGCATTCAGACAACTCCTCACCCAAGTGGATCTGAGCTCTTTGCCTGTGCTGTTTGCTCTTGTGCCATGCATGTGGCTGAGACAGGGCTTCACTTCCATCTCCCTTCCCTGAGGGCTGCTGTATTACAAGGAATATTGTGTATAGCCATGCAGGGCAATATGGGAAACGTCTTCCCCATTCAGCTCCTTATTTTGAGACATGGGGAAATTGGCTTCAATTTTGGTCACTTTTTCTTCAAAAATCATATGTTTTGTAACTGGAAAAATAGGTCAGCAGTTGCAGACCTAATTTCAGAAATGTTTTCTTGGAAGTGTCAAAAGTAAACATGTGCTTGACTGTGAACTGCTTATATTGTTTCCTTCTGTATAAGATCTCCCCTTTCCAGCTTATGTAATCAAAGCTGCCTTCCAGGAATGGATCAGGACACAACCATCCAACCAGCTGCTCTGTGTGAGACCCAAGAGCTGTTTCACTCAGAACCCAGTATCTGGCAGCAACAATGGCATAGAGAAGAGCACCAGATGTTAGCCACCAGACAATGAAGCTTCCCTGGTGTGCTCTCCTTGGCTGCCTGTGGACTGCTGTTATGTGACCTCCTGAGCCAGAGGTGGCACTGAGGGGCAGTGACAAACTGGTTCTCATGCACATCCTATGTTATGCCCCATTTGTCTTCTGAAATGTCTTTATTTTCTCCCTTTGCCCTTCCTAAAGCCTTCCTTATCCCAGCAGATTTTAGTGAATTTATGAAATATTCCTGCTTCTTTCTTCTTGGTGTTAAACTGCTCTTGAAAACATTTTAATTATAGCATATGTCGGATAAGGAAACTTTTGAGGATTATAGAACGTTGTGGGCAGTAGTTAGGCACCATTAATGTTGGGATCAACCCATAACTCCATGATGCAAAAAGAAATCACAATTCTTCTGTGTCTTTTAGAAATTAGAACAATAGTAATCCTCTTTCATGGGTAGAAGGGGTATGCTTCATAGACACAGGAAAACACAGGAAGTTTGGCAAACAGTCACTGAACTTGATTAGTCCATTGCAGCTCCATGAGGACATCCCAGTTAGTGCTCAGCTCTCCTGAGTGGTAAAACTGCAAAAGTTTCTAACCTAACCCCACTTTTTTTTTGGAAAAGTGGTTGTCTATGTCAGGATGAAGGAGAGAAGGGGCAAGTGATACAGAGAGTGGTAAATGTGTGGAGGAAAGAAATAATAGCTGCAAGCTTTTGCATGGGTACACCCTAGGCTTGCTAATGCCTCCAGAGTTGGTCCTTTTTTCCACCACAGTTCTGCTTTCTGAATCAGCTTTACAGAATCCCTCTCTTTCCCCACAGTCCCCTGGCCCCTGTTTATTAGCACAGAAACACCTCTGAGCAAACTAAACTCATTTTCTAGCCGATGTCCTGGTTCCTGTCTTCAAAACTGCAGCATTTCTGTTTTCACTTCTGTCACTGATTCTTCTGGGGCTCTTAGCTAATCACCCAAACAGTACATAAGCTTGCCAGGTCTGTCCAAGCTGATAGCCTTGCAGCCCTCACTGACTTGTATCCACTTCTCACAGCCCTGGTTCAAAACTGAAAGGTTAATCCTCCAAACCCTTCAGTAGTCACACCTCTTCTTGAGAAACATCTTTTCAGGCCGTTCTCCACTCTACGATCACAGTGCTAGGAAGAATGTAGAGAGATGCACTTTTAAGATAATGGCATTAAGCCTTAGGTCTAAATTCATTTTACGTGACGCAGATTTTGTTACGGCTCCAGCAGAATTTTCCTATTGATTTTTCTGGAGCATCTCAAGGCATTCTTACAAAAAGGTTTCCAAGGGTGGAAGAATGGAAAACTTTCTTGACCTTTTTGACCATTGCTCTCCTCTGAGCGTGCTCTCTCTAGGTAACTAGTCACTAGGACACACTCATCTAGCCAAAAGGTCACTTAAACTGTGTATAGCACTTATACCATTCCAAATGATTGTGTTTTACTTGGGGACATGATCTACTGGAGCAGGAGTTTAGGTCACTGGCCTTTGTTGCAAACTGACACCCTCAATGGCCTTGTTCCCAGTAAAGAGTGTCTTGGTGCTAAATTGAATGGATAATAACCCCGTGACTCTGCAATTACACAAATATTTAAACTACCTCTTACTGTAGAAAGAGAAACATTTACTACCTATCCATTCCCTTTTTATGACAATAGTTTCACAGTTTTAATATAGCACCGATTAAATAAAACTGGTCCTTGGCTGTAGGCCAGTAATGAACTGGGTGTGTGTACGGAAGAGTGTTATAATACCTAAACCACATGTGTCAAAGATCCCCACAGCACAGCATCTTTTATTTGTCAGGAGTAAAATAATGGACCTTTTAGAAAATATGTAATACCCGTGTAAGTAGATAGTGGTAGTTTCCCATGTCTTCTCCAGCCTTCAACCTCCTGTGGCTCAGCCTTTCTAGTGCCAGATGTGTTTTCTATGTATTAGTTTTGGTAAACTGAAATTAATAGTACTGTCATTTCAAAAAGAGCCCTAAGACATTTCATAAAGGGCTTTATTACTGTTTTGGGGACCCTTCCTCAACTGTCCACAGTGTCTGATTGACCTCAGCGATAGAAAACTGAGTTTTTCTATGCAGGGCAGAGAAGACAGTGCTGGATTTGAACCTGCTGCTGTAGGTAGTGTTGATGCTCAGCTGAGCAGGTCACCTTCTTGACAGTGAATTAAAAAAGCTGACCTGGAAATTAACTATTCATCTTTGCTGTTAAGAGAATCACGTTCATCTATGCAATGCAAGGAGATCTGGCAGGATCTTTACAGGTCACGTACAAAGTAAAGCTAGGATTGACTTTTTCTGTTTCTGAAGGTGTTTCAGGACAAAAGCCAGAGGTCTGGAGGGGATAAAAGCACTGAGTGTATTTAATCTGTCCTCTGAAAAGACAAACCCAGCAAGTGCTCTTCTTAGACATACCCTCCCTTTCTGTTCACTTGCTTTTGGGAACATAATATGAGCATTAAATGGACTAAGGGAATGACCCACTATCCTGAAAAGTTGAATCTCTGTGCATATGTGACCTTAGCATTTTGAGAATACTCAGTTTCCTTTGAAATGTGCATACTCCCCAGAGTACTGGGCCACAGGTCTGCACTGATACAGCAATTTCCATGTTTCCCTTCCTGCTGTTTGTCCATGATCATGTTCTTTTAGATTTTCACAAGGACCAAAGCAAGCTGTCTTTAAAGTCTCTGTAGTTAGTAGTTCTCCCCAGCATCACAAATTTAACTCTGTATATAAGGAATGCAGGTTGCCTCTTCAAACAGGATAAAGCTGCTGCATCTTGAATCTCATGTTACACAAATGCTCAGATCAAAATAAATATGTGTTTCCCCCTGTTACTTCTCTTTCAAATTAGAGCACTAGGGGCCAGCAACAAGGTTAGATCTTGGGGAACTTTAAAAGCCACCATTTCCTTGGAGAGGGCCCTTGATTTTACAAACTACAGGATTCACACGGCAGCTGTTTAATTTCTAAAGTGTTAACTGAAATTTACTACAAATGCAATTTTATGCCAACACATTTTTTGTTGTTGTTG
>WAAG01030527.1:8613-65575 GCA_013390105.1 Tichodroma muraria
TAAAACATGCTCCCTTTATTTTATTTTTGCCTGTGCAAAACTATTTTAGTTGATTTAGTCTTTCTCTTCAGATCATGTTTTCTAGATATCTGATCATTCCTTCTGCTGTCCTCTGCCTTCTCTCCATCTGGTCTGCATACTTCTTAAAAATTCAGTGCCCAAAGTTAAGCACAGTACTTTAGTGGGGGCTTTCCTGGCTGGAGTGGAAGCATTATCTCCCCATGTCTCATAGATCATTCTTTATACACTGCAGTTTGTTGTTTGCCTTTTTTGCAGGGGCATTGCATTATTGATATAATTTATCTTCCACAATACCTCCTCTGTCTCAAAACTAGGAGTTGAACCTGATGATCCTTGTGTGTCCCTTCCAACTCAGAATATTCCATGATTCTGCACTGTCATTCACTCATTCACCTCCTGTCCATGTTCTGTGTCATGACAGCCTTTGGTCTGAAAGCAGGGAGTTGTATTCCTAATGACACCCCTTTCTGGAATCGTGGTCATGAGAAGGAAATTGCCTGCCTGGAACAAGAGCAGGAGTTGAGCTAGACCTGACAGAAGGGCATGAAAAGCCAAAGACACATCAAATGTAAAGGGAGAAATGGTTTTGGCTAGGGAGGTCAATACAGTTCTGTGCCTAATGGATTAAGAAAGATGGAGCATGGACAATCCATAGGGGGAACTTAGACTATGGGGAAAAATTGAATATGAAAACCTTGAGTGGAAAAAGAGGAAGAAGAGATGAAGGAGCAATGCAGAAAAAAATCATAGGCTGATAACTGAATGGACCTGGGGAAAGTACATTCATTGTGGTGGTGAAGAATTCTCTGTAAGGAAGTGAGGAAAATACTTAGACTGTATTCAGCTTTGCTCTGTTCTCAAGCAGTGGGAACTGTATAGGTTAGAGGTAATCTGAAGATAGCAGGGATTTTCCTCATTTATTATCAGGGCCTGTAGCAGTGGTTTTGGGGGATTTCTTTTTAGTGCTTCTCAGCTAACCTAGAAAGTGTGACCCCAGTAGTGCCACAGGTAATTCACACACATGCAGGTAATCCACTGGACCCCCTTATTAAGCTCTTGTCAAAGCTCCAGTGACTTAATAATCATCATATAGAAGTCAGATACTGAATTAAGCAGATCTCAGACTTACTTACCTTGAATGATCCATGGAGGAGCTGTGGAGTCAATGAGGAATCAGGAAGGAAGCCAGGAGTTGGGGAATTTACACCATTTGATTAAGAGTCTTTGGAACAAATTGTTCCAGCAGCAGGAGGACAGTATGGTGTGGGTGAGTGANGTTCCAGCAGCAGGAGTATGGTGTGGGTGAGTGAAGGAGGCTGGGTTGGGGGCAGATAACGAGAAACACAAACATATTTAGAGGAACTTGACTGGAGGAGGACAGAGGAATCACACTTTGAAAATCAGAAATATCTGTTCCTATTATAGAAAAATGCCAGACAGGAGGTGAATTGAAGTGCAGATGGTTCATGTTGCTATGTAGACAGAGGAGGGATCATTCTGAAAAGAATCTGTATTGTTTGCAGCCTGTGTGGTGAGTTTAGTGTCATCACTGCACAAATTTCTACTTTTGTGCTTGGAATTCAGTAACTTCATTTTGGTATTGCAAAAAACTTGGTTTAAATTATGGCAGCAGCTAATTCACTTTTGGAGACTTCCAGGAAGTTTTAGCGGCTGCTGGTGTCTTGATTTCTTGTCAGTTTTATGTATGGCATCAGTCAGTAATAACATAGGTGGTTGATGTGAGGGGTATAAAGGAATTTCCTGGTTCAGTAATAAAATAACAAAACAGAGCTAATCCTATGGTAGTATAATTATAAACTGAGGGTTCATGAAGGTTGAATGTTGAAGTTAAATTCAACATTTTTAAAAGCTATAAAAGAAATCTGTGAACTTCCCTTAATGTTTGGGGTTTTTTTCACAAATGCAAAATTTTTTAAGTTAATGTTTTACACTGCACTTACTCATATACCAGATACAACAATTTTTCTGTCATGATATCCCAGCAGTTTTCTGACTGAATCCCATGTGCTGAAATTCAGCTGTGAGGTAGTTTCTTAGGCTGAAGTACTTCCAGCTATCTGCCTTGAGACTTGTTTCCTTACAAGACAGTGTCAGGGCAATAAGCTGAAGTTGTCATTGTTGTTGTCGTTGATGTTATTGCTGCTATTGCGAAATATTTTCTTTCAGTTCTTGAAAATGTTGGTTGTCTTGAAGAATATTTATAAAATTAATTGGACTTCAATAGCACCTCAGAACATCAGGATAGAATTGAACCAGGGCTTCTGGTTCAACTTCCTTTTCCCTTCATTACATCTTTTTTTTCTCCCAGAGGCTGTAAAAAACTCTTGGCTCTGACCTGGATACAATAGGAGCTGTAGGTTCTCAGCCCCACTGCAAAGAAATCAGATGGATTAGTTTAAAGGGCTGACTATATTAAAATAGGTACTTACTTTAATCTTCCTACGTTTGATTTTTTTCCCAAAGTGTACAAGAAGAGCATTCAGACAATTAATATTGGATGTTCCAATTACTGTGCCATGGCTTTTAGCCTCTGTGCAATGAGGTAAAAATGGTTTGTATTCACAGGTTTTTATGTAGAAGGAATAATAGCCCTGAAAATGTTGGAGTGCATTATAATTAGAAAGATCACCTGCTAGTACACCTGTTGGGCGATGGCATAATGTAATATAATTTTATGTTAATTACTTCTGTGCTTTTTTCCCTGCACCTGCCACTTATAATGTCAGAACTGTACAAAGGTCCTAAGAAGTGACAATAGGAGCTGCGTGTCACTGATCATCAGTTTACATGTTGCATGCCTAGCTGGATCTTGATTTAAGCATAAGTAACAGAGATTTGTGTCACATTTATTTGTAAACATGAATTTTGTATTCACTTTATACCCAAATTCTGCATCCAGATGGCTTATATCTTATAAAAGCATATATTGCTTTCAGGAATTTGCACATTAACTATGTTAGATTAAAACAACAAAAAAAAAATACTTCTGTGTTGATGAGACTGTTGATTGTTTATAGATTTTGTATTTTTTTATATTAACACATTATGAGAAATTTAGCTTTTAATTGCTGTCTATCAGAAATATGAACTAAAGTAATAAATCTTCACAAGGATAGGTCAATTTATTTTTTTCCCACGTTGCAGCAGAGGAGTAGAGTATAAATTACTGTTTATATTATCATACATGCTTGTTTCTTCAAATTAAAAATATAATATTTACAAACACGATACTTATGGATGAGATAATTGGTTGGCATAGGCTAGCACCCAGACATAAAAAAAAAGCAAAGCTAATGTGAAACAGAAGCTTTGAATTCTGGCCCTGATTACCATTATGTTTGTGTGTGGACATGCATGTTTATTGTGAAGAAAAAATTCACTGGCTGTTGGCAAACTCAATCTCACTTGTGGCTTCGGACACTACTAAACCTTTTTTTTAAGCCATAAGACACTGTTTCCCACTTCTGATAAAAAATGTATGTACTGCATCTTTATGCTCATGAATTTAGGACAAGTGAAAAGTCCCATTTTGTGAGCTCGATTTCATGTGATGTGTATTTCCTCACGCATTTGATAAAAGGGAAGAGTTAAACAGAGGCTTTGTGGTCGCTGCTATTGCCGTGTTTCAAAAACAGATTGGAGGGACGATCTGCCTCCTGTGTTTCCCCTGGTCTGAGGAGGAAGTAGGTGGAAATACTGTAATTCCAGCCTCATGCTGCCAGCCAGTCTTTCCCTGGGCAGGAGGTGAGAAGTGCTTTGCAGTCATTCTGCAGAAGCTCCTTCTCTGGTGTGACGTTGCCTAAAAGTGTATTTTCCAGGACTTTAAGAGCCATAGCATGATTTAATCTCACTGTTTGAGTGTTTTATTCAAAATGAAATATGGGAAGGCAGCATACAATCTTGTTTTGATGTGTTAAACTTATATATAAGTTACTATTGTGATGAAAACCATACGACTTCGGTATCCTTACTTTGACATGCTTACATTCTTAGACTTGCTGTTGTCAGAGGTAATGGAGGTTTCTGACTGTCTGAAGCAATGCAGAAAGTTTAGTGCTAACAGAGTTTTGGGATTTAAAATCTCTCTGTTGAAATTACAGGGCTTGTGAGCTTAAGCCCTAATGACTTGACAAGGAGTATTTGTCAGCCCCATAGCTGTTAATTGGAAGGACTGTCTGGAGGAAACCAGTGCCCACGATAAAGAGGTGAGGAAGACCAAGCTGTGGTTTGTGTAAATTATTTACCTTTGTCCCGCAGTGGCAAATAAGCCAAGCCCTGGTGTAGGCACATCAGAATACAGCTGGAACGGTCAGCTAAGGTCAAGCCAGGCTTAGTGGGTCCGGGTCAGTGTGAGCCTTGACATGCCGGGCTTGGGCAGCACGGTGCTAAACCCTGGGCTGACACCAGAGCCTGGAGTCTCACCATGGGCTGGTGCTGGGTTCAGACCTCCTCGCCCTCCCCCCAGCCAAGCCTCTCTTGTCCCAGGAAGGCACCTTTATCAGGAAGGTGGCTTTCCCAGGCTGAAACTCATCTCTTGCAGTTCGGGTGTGCTGACCCCTGTGATTTGCACAGATGCAAAGCTAATGAATATAGCTGTAATCTGTTAATAGGTGACTCATTTCAGACCATGGCAAAAGTGTTTTATTTGTAGTGGGAAATACTGGGGTGAGGAAAAGTGTATGTCACAGACGTGGGATAGAAGACGGTAGCAGAAAGAGAAGTATAAATAGGATTAAAAGCACACCAAAATTCCTTAAACAGCATACTCAGAATGTGCAGGTAATTGTGCAAAAGCAGAGGAAATTCCTAGTGACAGATAAACCTGAAAGCACACTGCAAACATAGTATTTCCTGTAGCCTGTTCACCAGTCAGACCCACCTTCTCCCTCTCTGCTCTCTTCCTCCTCCACCCCAGTGCCCAAAATCACTGACATGTACAATGTTTTACAAGGTTATATGGAAAAACACTTCATTACTTCAACCAGAAAAGCTTCGAAGCCACAAACCTAACTTCTGATTTCTATAAAAGCCAAAAGTACTAAGTCAGACAAAATGTGAAAAGCATTGATTTTTGTGCAATTTTCTAAGGACAAGCAGGATACATTAGCAGTCTGGAAATGTCGTGAAAGACAGCAGTAAGCAATACTGGAGAATATTTAATTTAGTAAAGGGCAGCCCATGTGGATCTATGCAAAAATGATCAGCTGGCAGTGTATGCCACAGCATTTAGAGAATGAAATACCGGTTGAAAAAAGGTAAGATATTTGCCTCTTTTAAGAATTAAAGTATATTTCTATATCTTTCAACTTCTTTCTGAAACCATTGAAATGGTCTTTTAGAATCAGAGACTGATGGAATATACTGAGTTGGAAGGGACCCACAAGGATCATTGGGTACAGCTCCTGACCCTGGACAGGACACTCCAAGGCTCACACCCTGTGCCTGAGAGCATTGCCCAAAGGCTTCTTGAACTCTGTCAGGCTCGGGCTGTGACCACTGCCCTGGGGAGCCTGTTCCAGTGCCCAGCCACACTCTGGGTGAAGAACCTTTTACTAATATCCAGCCTAAACCTCTCCTGACTCAGCTAAATGCTGTTTCCTCGGGTCCTGTCACTGGTCACAGGAATGAAGAGATGATTGTCTGTCCCTCTGCTCACCTCATGAGGATGTTGAAGACAGAATCTGGCACTTGCCCTTGTTAAACTCCATATGGTTGGTGATTGCCCATCTCTTAATTCCTTAAGGTCTCTCTGCAGTACCTCTCTGCCCTTGAGGGAGTCAGCAGCTCCCCCCAGTTCAGTATAATCAAATTGGGAGGAACTGTCAACTCCCTTGAGGGAGATTAGACAACAAATTAAAGCAGTGAATATGTGTATAAATAACATCCTGCAACTGTCTGCAAAGTCACTGTCTAAATAGTGAAGAGATTCTAGGTAGGCTTAGAAATGTTAGATTTGCTGGTTTGGGGAGGAAAGAGTAGAATAGAATGTAATGAGTATTACTTATTAATACCAGCATTCTTTAATTTTATTTATAGCTCATTTGGAAATTTTTGTTACTTTGTAACTAATATGCTGTGGCAAAGTTGCACCAGAGAAGAGTAAGTTAGGTAATCAAGTCAGAGAGAATGATCATGTGGGTATGTCCTCCTTTGAATATGTGTTGTTACGAGGTTTTATTAGTTTCTGTGGTTAATTATATGCCAATAGCTGTGAAGAAATGCCATAACTTTGGGCATCATAACAAAGGAAAGACCTTGATGTCCAGGACTTTCATTTTTTCAAGTATATTAAGTGTAGTAGCTACTCTTGATATATTTAGTTCATAACAAGAGATTATCATATGAATAAGTACAAAGTAATTACACCATATGGAAATCACCCCCTGCTATTTGAGCTGTGGTGGCAAGAACCTGAGTCTTCCAGTCTTAAACCTTGGAAGTTGGTTTTCCTTTACTTTAGAGAAAAGATGTGTGGAAAATGAACTGATTTCCACAGCTGCAGCTATTTCATAAGGAAATGGTCACAGATGCTGTAGAAGGAGATTATGCTGTAAGTAATCAAGCCAGAATGTTCTTATGGAAGTACTTCTTATATGAATTTGCTGGGTCTGTATATAACCTTTATACAATATCAAGTGGACATGGAAATACTCAGGTTAAGATCATTTTCATTCTCCAGGTGTGGCACCCCAGAGGAAGGTGTCAGACTTGACACTCATCGTAAATAACAGGATATTAAATATATTATACACAGTCCTGTGTTTTTCATGGAATCTGTGACGACCAGCAAACTACATTCTTTATCTTGCAAATTTTACAGTTGGTTAAAACATAGATCAAAAACCCCAGTCCTTACACTGGAATAAAGTGATGAGCACAGAATGAAAGAGGTCCAATATCAGCCTTCAGAGTTCCTGAAAATGCCAAAGATGGTTAAAGTTTCTTTTCATAGATGTACAGGAATGATCTGAAAGGGGTGACACATCTTGTCCAAAGTCACAGAATGCATCAGAAGTAATTTTAGGGAAAGAATTCACTGGTTCACTCCCTATTCAGTATTTTTAAAAAGTGTATATTGATGTAAGAAAGCAATTGCAATAGTCATATTAGAAACCAACTTCAGTAGTCACTATTAATTCCCCAAACCAAATAATTGCCAGTGTTCTTAGAAAACTGAGAGACAAATGATTAATTCCTGCTATGGGGTGTGATGTGTGCTGGATTAACTGAAAGATTTAGTTGACTAATGGTTGGGTAAATCTGGATATACACTCTTAAGATCATAACACTGCTACAAATCTAAGAATCCTCTGTATGTGTAATAATATTGAAGCTAATTTTTCATCTTGCCTTAATGCCTCATTCAGAGTTTCAGTGAACTTTGGATCCAGATTTAATGTGAAAAGTCGCTTGTAATGATGTGAAATGAAGAAATTGCGATTACAATGTGAATATTTTCTTGGAAGTACTAAATGAGTGGATTATGTACTTATCCCTTATTTAATAATACCTAAATTAAATAGTCCTAAGGAAATAGAGGATTAACAAATAAGAAGTATAATACACAGCAAGCGGTCTAGCTGAAGAAAGACTACATAATCTAAAATATCCTCAACTAAATCCACTGAAGCGAATTTAGCAGGGAGACTGAATTACTTTGGACATGTGCGTGCTTACAGTGGTCCATTTGGGTCAAGGCTAAAGTTCAGGAAGGATAGAGAGTGAGTCCCAGACTGCCTTTCCCTTCTTTACCTATCCAGTCCATCAGTGGAAGACTCCATCTGTGAATGGACATAATCCTCTTAAGAGTAAAAAATCTAAATATTTGTGTAAGAACAAGCAAACAAATGTAGCACGACAGCACACAGATACACTGGGGAGCTTCTTCCTGTTGTTTGTGCATCTCTGTGAGTCATCCTGCAGTTCTGCTCTCCCTGAGGTCAGCTGGAAGAACTTCTGTTGACTTCAGTGCATGTAGAACAACGGTTCACCAATACAAAAAAATCTTTTTTCTTTTTTTATTTTCTCCCAAATTCACATATTTCCAAAGAATATATTTTACGATGGATCTATTTGATATGGAACTGTACTCAAAAGTGTTGATACTTCTGCATGAAAGTTGCAGTCAATTTCTGTCTCAATAGTTCTTTCTCCATCAATTTCTGTCTCACACGTTAAGGACCCAGGTTTCCATTCTTAGCTCCTTGCTGCCTTCTTTCTATCTAAAACAGAGTTTCCCCTCTGCTTTCTTCCAGGTCTGGAGTTGGTGTGACAGGTTCTAGGCAGACATTGTTTTATGCAGAAGTAAACGACCAGATGAGAACCAGTGGAGGAGGTGGCCAGCCTGAAGAAGGAGAGCTGATTGAAGTTGTGGAAATACCTTTAGGAGAATCCATGAAGTTTGCTTATGATGAGACTTTCCCAAAGACAATGGGTGTCATCTTCAGCTTCATGTGGTTCCACAACAACATAGCACCTAAACTACCCAAAAAGTAAAGCACCATGATTTTAAGGAAAGCTTTTCTGCTGGTGCTGTGCATGCAGAAAGCTGCAAATCTGCCTGCCTCAATCAACTCAACTTCTCACGAGACAAATCTTTCTTTAAATAAATTTGGAAGTAAAATCTGAATTAAAATCTTTACACAATTTCCATTATTATCAAAGCACTTACTTTCATCGCTGGGGCCATGGATTTGACTTGGAGAGGCAAGTGTTGAATTTTATGCAAAGGTTAAGTGAATGTGTCCAGTTCTCCTTTTTCACAGCACTGTTTTGAAGAGCTGCCCAAGCCCTCAGCACAGCTGCCTCTGGAGCTTCTCGCCGTGTCTGTACATACTGGCAAGTGTGTATTCGTTGTCGCTTTTGATATTTTTTTGAAGAAAGCAGCAAACCTTAGCAGTCACCGATACCTTAACAATGTTCCTGAGTTCAGCACAGCTTTCAGAGAGCAGCTTTCTCTGTGGTGTGTGGCTCCTGTGCAGAGGAGGCTTTTGCATTTCTGAACATGCAGACCTTTATTTCATAAGCAAACAGGTCTGTAAATCCTTCTGCTAACGTGTCACTTTGACAATGGAGCAGCTGTAAGATTATGTGCTCCTGTTTGTTCCCATCACAATGCTGGGCAGCAGTGATGGTGATGGAGGGGTGAAGGATGGGGGCTTCTGCTGGAACACATGCTTCTTTGTTTGCTTTATGGGCAATACTTGATAAATTAGATCAAACTTTGTCCTCTAGAGCGGGACCAGAGAGGCCGAAATCTTTTAATTTGACTGTGAGGTGACTAACACAAGTGATTTCTCTGAGGTTTTCTGTGGTCTCAATTTCCTTATCACCCAAATGGGAGGAATGGGATTTACCTCTCAGATAACACTTCTTGGAATCTAACGATTGGAAGTGCTTTATTGTGATTTTATCATTATTTGTGCAGTTTACCTGGAAGCCTGTGCAACCTGCACAGACGTACTGAGGAACAAAATTTGATTTAATAAAGTGGTCTAATTAGAACGTATAGTACTTGTTCTATCAGTGCAGTTTGGTTGTGGACTGTTTGTCACGTGAAACTGTTAAGAGCATGAATGAAAGAGAATCAAGTCTGGCAATTTAATTATGCACTGGGTTATGTTATTCACTGACTTAATCAACATGCCCACATTATATGTGCCTCCAGTACTGAGGTGCTAAGTGTGTTTAGAAGAGGACTGCAAATAGAACTTAACAGCTGAAGTAAATCCAACAGAGGTGTCTGATGGTGTCCAGTGGCTGATTTTAAATCACTGCATATCTCAATAGGTATATAAATAAAAAAGGGTTTTTTTAAAAAAAGCTTTTAGGATTGCTGCTTGCTGGTTCTCCTCCTGATAGGGAGGAAAGGTCCTTGGAAAGCCACTGAAGAAGGAGCAGCCTCTGTCTGTGGAGTCAGACTTTTGTGAAAGTTCAGGCACAGCTGTGTTGAGCTGGGCCTGGTCCATGGTGAGTCAAGGGCTGAGTTATTGTGGGAAGCAAATAAATTCTGTCTGTCTGATGTATTTACATTGGAAGGTGTTTCAAGGTGGGGTCTCCACTGCTCTGTCTAGTACAGTGTGTCCTGATTGCTGCTGAGGCCTTTATGAACTACTACAGTCCATAGAATAAATAATGCCTTTTATCCCAGGCTGTAGTTACCAAAGCTTCTATTTGATTCCATCAAAATTATTAGTCATACAGCAGCTTTTTATCAGGTCAGTGTCAAATTAATAAATGTGTGTGCATACATGTCAAAAGCCTTTTTTCTGTATAATGCAGAAATTGGGAAGAATAAAATATTTTCCCCCCTCCAAGGCGCTGTGACTGTACCTCTTAACATACCAAAACTCCCCAGGGGCCGTGCCAGGCTTGCCGAAATCTGGCCCCAGCTCCTGCTGCTAGTCATCAGGAGGCTGTTCACTCCTGACCAGCATGGGGGGCCTGCAGGAGGTGTCTGCTGGGGCCATGCAGGGGGACACCAAGGAGCCACCGACACCAGAGCAGCAGCAGAGGCTTCCCAGGGGTGGGGTGAGCTGGAAGTCACGGCGTGGGGAGTGGGGGACATGTGGCAGCGTGGAGGGGATGTGAGGAGGGAAGCCACAGGGGTGGCAGGGTGGCATCAGTGCTCTGCTTGCTCCGAGGTGACCTCACCAACACGACCTACATTCAGGCTTCAGAGTGTTTTCAGGCAGTTGATACTCGTGGATAATGGTGATGGAGGGCAGTGGCATGAGCTGGGCATTCCCTCAGCACTTCTCCATGATGTAGGCAGCCAGACAAGAAGCATTGTCCCCACCTCCCAGTCTGCTCCTCCCCAGGGGTCTACTGGGCATCCACCTACAAACTCCTGGGGGACTGCAGTGGCTCTGAAGCCTTTGCACCCCAAGGGGTGCTGGACTCCATCCCTGTGCTCTGCCTCACAGTCCCTGCAATGTGCAATTCTCAAACACACAAAACAGTCACAGGATTACTTTAATTTTCTTCCACAGTCTGGGAATTTTCCACAGAAACAGCAGTATTCTGAAAGCTGTGCATAAAGCAATGGGGGATCTGGAGTTTGACTCTGCAATATAAAATACAAACGTGTCTTCGACCTTTTACTTTTTCCGTGTTAATTTTGGTGGAAGATTTTATAAACTCTTATGAAGGTTTGAAAATGTGGGTCAAAGAGCTTGACCTTGTTGGGTTTATTTTTTTTCAACACAGTAGATGATTCGTATTTATAAAAATAAACCCAGAACAATTCAGATGTCATTTCACTCATCAGGGCTCATTTCAAAGATCCTAATTAGAGGAAATCCAATATACATTGGCCAAGCCAGGCAGGGAAAAAGTTCTTCTAATGGAATCTCACAATCACGTCTGCGTTTTAGATGCATCCTTTGGACGTGCCACCACACATACATCCATGAGGACAGACAGCATAAAGCAGGGTCCCCGTTTGCTGCCAGTGAATACTGGCTCCAGCCTGCAGAACTCTGATCTGATCTCATCCCACCTCCCCCATGAGATCAGCATCTTTTATTGAGTACAATTGAGCGGTCCACATTTATAACACAAATCTTAGAATCTGCTGTCTTTACGATGTGACTTTGAGATGTGCAAATAATCTAATGAACCTGAAGTTATGACTCAGACTTCTAATGAAGCCTGGAAGGATAAAATCTTCAACGCAGTGTTGCTGTCGGGCTCACTATTGAGTGTCACAAGAGGAGTCCATGGACCTCGTCTGGTACTGCTCTTTGTGACCCTATTTGTGAAGCGGCTGCAAGCCCTGAGCTACTCCCAGCTCTCACACGCAGAGATGTGATTAAAACGCCTTCTCTAAAAGGCTGTCACTGTAAGCAAGCGAGCTGAATTGCCCCGTGGGGTTGGCGGGGTGCGGGATCCCCTGGGCGCGGGGATGCTCCCGCGGCGCTGGAAGCGCTCCCCGGCAGGCACGGCTCGCCTTGGCCCCTCGCTCGTCACCGTCCCCCGCCGCCAGCCATGAAAGCGGCGCTCCCGACTCCCCGCAGGGCCGGGGCCGGGGCCAGGCCAAGGGCAACCGAGATAATTGCTCCTGAAATACACGTGCCGACCGCGCAGGGCGACCCGCTGGACAAATAGGATTTTTGCTAAATTAGGACAATTGCCGAGCACGCTCCATCCCCTCGCCGGGGCTCTATACATAGATGAAAGGCACACCCAGTTGTGCAATCTGTTGCAATGGCACACCTGGTGCTGTCTGCAAGTCTATTCACAACCGTCAGCAGGTGCGACGTGGCCTTTGTGGCCATAAAAGTCTGTCTGGGCCGCCCCTGCTGTGCTCCCCGCGCTCTGGCAGGGGAGGCTGCCACAGATTAATGCGCGTGTTTGAAGCTCTTGGGAGCCGCCGCCTGAAGCTTGTGGAGGCTTCAGGGGGATCAGAGCGAGGCCCGTGCGCACGGGATGGATTTGCAGCTTCTGTCTTGGTGGCTGCGTCGGGCTGGAGGTAACAGGCAGGTCAGTGCTGCTGCCTGAGCAGGGACAGGGGACGAGAGCAACCTGGTCAGATGGGAGGCGTCCCTGCCTGTGGCAGAGGGGTTGAAATCAGATGATCTTTAAGGTCTCTTCCAGCACAGTGATTCTATGATACAGCAGGCTCCTGTTTCTGCAGCCCCAGGGATGCTGCCCGGTGTCTCTGGCATCAGGTACCAATGGTTTGCAATCGAGCCCCTGTTTGGGCTCAGCCTCTCCAAAAAGGATTTTGCTTTGCTTTGCTTTGGGATGCTACGTCTCACACAGCACAGCATTAAGGTGGAGCTCTGAGACCTCAGCCCCAATCCAGACTCGACTTTCATTTAAGGAGGGATGCATGGGCTTTGAAGCAGGTTTTCAGCAGGAGTTTTCATTCCCCCTGGGTCATGCAGGATTTTGCTTGATCCGAACGAAAAAAAGAGATGCTCAAATCCCACCCTGCTGCAAAAGGTACTTCTCAATTTGTCTAATCCTTCCGAGCCACTCTCACATTTTAATTGGCAATGCATTTTTACAAGGACTTAAATGCTCTCGAGATGAATCATGAGGGAAGAGAGGAAGAATTCATAGCAGCTAAATGGCCCAGATTTGTGGCGCTTGGAGATCTCTGTCCTGCCTCAGGACTGGCTTCAGTGCATTTCTCGTAATTGGAAATACAATCAGATACATATTAAACCCTGCCAACCATGCACTGTATTGCTCTGCTGCCGAAGTGCTCAATATCCTTTACTGGCTTCAGTCTCTAATAAAACATTCAAAAGCAGTGATGCTCAGTGAAACCCCTTTTGGACCCTTGTTAGGAGGAAAATGGGCTGGGAATGGGCAACGTGGGAATTTGTGTCAACTGTCATCATTAACAGTGGCCCTCGTGCCCCAGCCTCGCTAACAGAAAAATCCCTGGGCTCCTCCTGTGCTCACCTGTACATCAGTTCTCAGGGCATGGGTTGATGGGTAGAGCATTCAACAGTAAGAAAGCACAATTTGATCCTTTTATGACAGCAAAATGTTGCTGTGTGTCAGAAGCCCCTGGGGTTGAAGCCACAGGTGTGAGACTGACTCCTCCAATGATGCCATCCGAGTGCATGTCCGTCACACTGTGAACACAGCCCGGTTTTAACCCTGCTCCCTGGGACTTGTGGAGAGGGGCTTGGGAAAAAAAAATAAAAAATCGGTTTATTAATTCCCTGACAATAAGCCCAGAAGGATATCTCACCTGGCCCTAGGTACCATGGAAGCACGTCTGATGAGCCTCGCCCCAGTGCTTTGGGGTGTCTGGCACAGCACTGGCCCCATCCCCAGCCCTTTCCGAAGCGCTCAGCAGGTGATGGTGGGCACAGATGGTGCTGTGCTCTGTCTGTGGCACAGCCCAGCCACTCCTCCGAAGCCTCCCGGGGGCTGCGGGCAGGGGCCGGGGCCATGGGAATCGCTGTGCTCCAGCCTGCTGCTCCCCTCCAGCTGCTCCTACAGGCCTGGGGATGGGGACAGGCTTTGGGACGAGGGTCACTAATCGGGTTTCCAACGTGTCTGGCCGGGGAGGTGGTTGGTGAATAAAAGGTGCCTCTGTCTCCTGCCCAGCGTGTGGGTCCCTCCAGAGCCCTGCCCTGTTTTGTGGGGAGGGGGTGTTGGGGTAAACCTTGCTCGTGCAGCAATCGGTAAAGTAACTGTTCAAGGCACAGTCGCGCTCTTGAGAGTGCTAGAAACAATTTAAGAAATGTTCTCGGGACGAGCGGCGGGCGCTGTGCAAACAGCTCCCCGGGGTTTGTGCGAGGGGCCCCGGCCGCCGGCCCGCCCGGCCCCGCAGGAATGCACTCGCACCGATAACCCACACGCTCCTTTTGTAACCTCCTTGCTTTGGTCCTTCAGGCTCCCCCCCGCTCCCACCCTGGCGTTTGGAGGTCCTCCTTTGCAACAAAACCAGGAAAACAAAACCAGAGTCATCACAAGTCCGTACCACCCTCTCTCCAGCACCCCTTTTCTAGTCACTATGAAAGCGAGGGATTTGGGAGGACTTCAGCGCTCCCTATGAAAGCGAGGGATTTGGGAGGACTTCAGCGCTCCCCATGGGTCTCCCCAGAGGAAGAACTTGGGTTTTGCTGCTCCACAGATTCCCAGTTTCAGCAGTTCTCAGTGGAAGCTCGCTGGCCTGGCTGGGTTTGTGCCACAGCCCGAGTGCTGCAGCAGGGATGCAAAGGCTTGAGTTACAGCAATCCATCAGCTGCTCATCCACTTGCCAGCCCCACTGCTCTCCAGCTATCAATCATGTGGGAGCCCCAGGGTGAGTTTGCAGCCGGGTTGCTCTTACTATGGCAGCTTAGCAGTGTGTCAGCAGCACAGGGGAGCCCCGAGCCTGCGGGGCCTGAAAGCAGCCACGGAGCTGGGACCTTCCATACCCACAACAAACCTCCTTGGTCTTTGGGACTGGCATGAGGATCTGTCCCGTCTCTTCCTGTCATGGCTGGGGTAGCTGGTGGGGCAGCATCAGGGCAAAGCAGCCAAGATCACTTTTAAGGTTTGTGCTTAGTCATGGAAGTGCTTCAGAAAACCCCATTTGTTGGAGTGAGCAACCTTCTGTCTGATGTTTATGCAGTATCTGTAAAGAGCAGGGAGAGGGGTTTGCAACAGGCTGCCAGGGAAAACAAGGAACAGGGTTAGGCTGGTGCGGGGTGTGTATGAAAATTGCACAGCCTCAGGCTGGCTTCCAAAGTAGCCACAACCCTTTACATCCCCAACCAGATAATTTTGTAAGGGTGGAGACTGTCCCATCTGCAGCAGCAGCATCATGCTAAACAGCTTTTGGGCTGCCCAGAGCTGGAGCAGGACACGGCCAAGCCAGGTACCAGCTTTGTACCCAATGTTCTCGCCTGCTGCATCTTCCCAGTCGTGCTGCCAGCTTCATTTTTCCAAATGGCTTTGGTTTACCTCAAATGTCTTTGTTCAGGATAATTTTCTTACTACTATTTTTTCTTTTTTTTTTATTGCTCTTCCGCACAACCTGATCCCAGCCTCTCAGATGAGCACAGTCAAAATCACACCAATACATCACCATAATCAGATCTGATTGCAGGGGCTCTCTGGGAGCCAAGGCACTGAGTGAAGGCTAACAGGCTTATTGATCTCAGCAGAGCAACAGCTCTCTCTAGCACAGGATTTTGCTCCTAGGTGGACTCTAATATCTACATTTGTTTTTTTTGATTGGCAAAAAGCAACGTGTAAATATTCTGCTGTTAATGATACAGGTCTGTTCCTGGTTAATAAATGGGGAAACAAAAAGATTGAAGTGAATGTCTTTCCTTCTAGAGCCTCATGACTGATCCTATTGCTCTGTCCTTTTTCTATCAATCAAGGCTGATTGGCAAAGCTTTTTAATTCAAGTCTCTAAGCAGGATGATCAGCATTTACTTAGCTAGTGTTGATTTCCACTTGACCAGGCAGCTCTGGAGAAAGGTATCAGCTCATAGTGCAAACCCTCTTACAAGGGATAAAGAAACTGAGACCACCTCCATCCTCCTCGTTAACCATCCTCCCAAGTGGCTCTTGGTGTGGGTCAGGGAATGGGGTCCCACAGGAGCTGGCAGGCTCCCAGTGAGGACTGTGGCTCCGGGGGCAGAGCACAGGGCTCCTCCTGTGGCCCCAGCCCAGCTGTGGTGCTGGCTCGTGGCAGGCCAGCCCCAGCTCTCCCTTCCTCAGCCCTGGCTCCAGGCACGGTGCGTGGCCTGGGACTGAGTCCCAGAGCTGCTGCAATATAAAACAAACCTGGCAGCGGGAGCCTGCAGCCCGCAGCACATCCCCCCTGGCTATTTTTAGCTGCTTTTCCAGACAAACAAGGCTTATGCAACCTGCCTGCAAGTGCAGGGGCTCTGGCTACTGCTCACCACGGCACCTCCACCTCTTGGATGGGATAGTTGCTCCAGGATGAGTTTAACAATGCTACTGGAGAGGGCAAGCCCATGGAGTTGCAACACAAGCATCCCACAGAGCTGGACCATGAGCTCTGCCACTCGCTGAGTGATGAATTTCTCCCAGTGTTTATTCTGCCACCTGTACCTGAGTACCCACCCTGGGCTGCCTGGCAAGGAGAGAGGGGAGATGGAAACATGAAATGCAACTAGGCTAACATTTAGCAGAATGACTCATTTTTGTGAAGTTGTTTGCTTACAAAATATGTTGTTCTGTAAGGTCCTTTTTCTGGACAAGATGGGAAAGGGTCATAGCTGAGAGTGGTGGTTTGGCATTGTAGGGCTGGTGCTGGTTTGGCCCTGGGGCTGGTTCTGCCCCACTGACTTCATAAAGCACATCCAGGACGTGCATAGAGCACTGCAGAATTTACACAGAGCATTTACACCTGATACAAAAAAGAGGAACATTTTTTCCCTCAGGTACTATATTTAGATCTTTTATGTGAAATAGGAGTTTGGGTTGTCTCTTCAAGAAAAGTAGACACTGCTGAGCCCCTGGGGTCGGGGGAGTCTGGATCTAGGCAAGACCACTCTCAATGTTTTGGGAGGCTCAGGACCCATCTCCAGCCAAGACTTCCATGGCATGAGGAAGCCTTCAGTGCTTGGGAAAAGCCCACGAGGCTGTTGGGGCAGTAGTCTGATGACTTTTTACATGCCCTACTGCCACAGCCATGCTCCAGCTGCAAATATCCATCCTATTTGTAGTTCAAAACAAAAGCAAAGTTCTTATCCGCAGGACAGCAGTAAAAGACAGCTTGGGTCATTTCAGAGCCCCTCTTGTTTTGCCAGCAAACAGCACATACTGCTGTGAAACTCCAGACTGAGCCATAGGGGTGACACAGGGGAGCTAACAGGAGCCATCTGTGCAGGTTAGGAACTGTTTTCTTCCCTTTAACCAGTTTTGGGCCAGCTGGGTCATTCTCAGGTACAAGGAAGAGTGCCTGCCTCTTTGTGCCACCTGGAGATGTCAGATCCCATGCAGCAGCATCCAACACAGAGCAGCTTAACAGTATTCCAGGACATTATGCAGTGTACAGCCCTCCCACCAGCCATTTGCATGCAGATCAGTGCTCTAGATCAAATAAATTCTTCTAAAATTTTAGAAAAGTGAATGCCAAGCAATAAAAGTATTAGACAATCATTCTAAGCCTGTGTGTACACTGATATTCCTGATAGGATACAAAACACATTATTAAGCACAGAGAGAGTATTGCACTAATGCTATAAAAGCTATAAAACCAGCCTGAGTTTGAGTGCTCAGAAAGCTGCTTATCTGCTCCTTTTGGACTAAGAAGACTCAATGCCTCTCAGTTATTAAAAGGGCTGAATTATGTCTCAGTCTAAACTTGGAAGTCAGAGAAACCATAGATCTCTCCAAGACTTCTGAAGGAAGCAAAGCCCTTTAAACCCCAGCTCTGCTTTTCAGAAAGAGCATTCAACTCCAGGAGGGGATCCCTCTTTTGTTTGTTTGTTTGTCTCCAACCAAGCTTATTCTCAAGTGATTTTCATTGACATCCTTTATGGGCTTGGGCTTTTCCAGAGCTTCAAGGAAGGTCCCATTCCACAAAGGATTGTGCCACCTCAGGAGAGAACAGATGGATGTGCAGGGAGGCACTCAGTGCCAACCCCATGCTTGCATCCCTTTGACTCCCTCCCATCATCAAGCCACCAAACAGCCTTTTACAAAGGACACTGTTTTCACCAGAAAATTTGGAGACTGGGAGGTTCAATCTCCAATCTAATGACCAACCTAATGCAGTCCTGTAATCTTAGAGGTCCCTGCATCAAAGGCAATCCTTCCACTGGCAAGCTGCAAAGGCTTTGTAAATCAAGTGTGTGTTTGTGGAACACCAGCCTTGGGTAACAGCCAAAGTCCTGAAGGTTAAGGGATGATATGGAAATACAGCAGACCTCAAGGATACTGGATATATTTTCTATTTGCAGATTTATGTGCCTGTCCTGGCATGTGTTTTTTGTCATGCATACAGCATGAGCCCTGTATTTGACACTTTAAATCGAGGAACAAAGGACTGTAACTGTAGAGGGGGCTAAATTGAATTGAATTAATTTGTTTATCCTGCAAATCAACATCTGCTCAGACCTATTTCTTTCAACTCTGAAGTTGTCATAACGGAATATTTTGCCTTCTGCTCAGTCTAATTATAGATGCATGAGCCAAAAGCTCTTAATTTTTCTCACAGCCATCAGTGGGAGCTTTTCTGCCACACAGCTAAATGAAGGCTCTTTCTCAGGAAGGTGTTTTCCCCAGTGAGTTGTTTCCACTGAATTCGTTGAAAAGCTTCTTTTCAGCACTGATGAAAACCATTACAGAAGAAGACACAGGATCCCAAGGGGCCAGGTCTGCTCAAGCAGGGATGGGAGGAAAGTTCTCAGAGGCACACAGCTCTGTCATCATCACTCTGCGGTCCCAGGAGATGGACTTGTGCCACAGTACAAACAGAGCACCCTCCACCCCTGAGGGCCCCAGAAGGGATCATAACTCCGTAAGTATCCAGCACAAAAACCTTTCCTCCATCCTCATATCATCATAGAATCCTAGAATGGTTTGTGCTGGAAGGGACCTTCATGATCAACCAGTTCCAACCCCTCACACCATGGACAGGGACATCTTCCCCTAGATCAGGTCGCTCCCAGCCCTGTCTAACCCGGTCTTGAACACTTCCGGGGATGTGGCATCCACGGATTTCTTGGCAACCTGTGGCAATGCCTCACCACTCTCACAGTGAAGAATATGCCAATGTGGCTCCTGCTAGATGGAAGTGCCCAGGCTGGGGCAGCCACGTGAATCCCCCCAGCCCAGCACAGACATGGCCACAGGTTCAGTGGCATCAGCCTGAGGAGCCTGAGTCAGGTGCAGCCTTGGCCCCACACCTTTGACTGCAGTGTGTGACCTTTCCAACCATGGCTGCACTTCTGATCACCTCAAATTATATATAACCTTTTTCTGCCACCTCCTAAAGTCCAGGTGCCCCACGCTGTAATGATAGAGAACTGTGGTTTAATCTTTCAGGTTTCATCAATTTTCTAAGAAATATGAGGCATCCCCACTTCAAAAGGTCTCTGAAAGCAGAGGGGAATTTTCAGCTGCTCACTAATGGAAATTACATGGTTTTATTTGCCAAATCAGGGCCAAACCAGGTTGGATGCAAATCAATACAGCTCTGTTGTTTCCAGAGAAGGATCTCGGTTGACTTACCCTAGACAGAAAGATAGAATGACTTTTCTTTTCCTTGATTGTTTTGGCACAGCTCTGGGTGCAACAGCTTACTAAGAACTGTCAACAGCAAAATCCAGATTTGTTATTGAGTAAAATGAGCACTAGCTGCATTTCCAGGCCTTCTGACCACAGACACTACCAGAAAAAGGACATAGGGATAGAAATATGAAGAGAAGCCACTCATCACTCCTTACAGAGCCATACCTGTCTCTGAGCTCCCTACAGGACTTTTTCCAGTCAGGAAAATGTCTCCAGCACCGACAGGGGTTGCCCCCAGAGCAGTCCTGCCCTGAGGCTCCTCAAGATGTTGTCTGCCTGCCTACTGCTGCTGCTGCTTATCAGCAGCCCTGGCTTGAGGCTACCCCAGCAGTGCATGGCCATTATTTCCTCTGCAGAGTTGCAGCTGGATGAAACAAGAAGATTTTTCCAGCATTTGATATTCACAGCTGGGGATTGCAAAATAATTAGCTCCCCTATCTGAACTCATCTTCAGCACATCAACCGGGGCTTCTTTAAGTAAGGCTCATTTAAAAAGAACATCATTACCAGCACTGAGCCTCACACCATTTAGAGTTTTTTCAGATAGGCTTGCAGACGTGCAGAGTTTTTGCCCTTAAGTAACAGATTTGAGTGCTTTTCTCTCCTTTAAAAATATGGCCTGGAAAACACAGCTGCTGAAAGCAATCCCAGTGCAGGATCTGTATTGGCTTATGGAGAGGAGGGGTCAGGATGGATGTTTAACTTCTCTCCATGTGCCTACAGCACCTTCCTTACCTGCTGTCTCTGGATCCTCTGTCAGGGTCGTTGCCCCAGAGGTTTCATCCTTGGATATGATACATTGGACCAGAACTTATGGGAGAAGTTTGATACTGCCATTTAAATATAAAGACAACATTTAAAAAAAATCCCCCACCACTCATACCAGATAGCTCAATTGAAGGTTCATCCTACAGAATCCTTGGCAAGGCACAAGACTCCAAGTGAGAGCAAATGCAGGAATGGTCCAGATCCTGTAAAATGTGGAATAAGCATCTGGAGGGCAGTTAGTGCTGTAGTTTACATATACAGCATATTCTGCCTGAAAAATGGGCAGAAGAGACCCAGGACAAAGGGACGTGGCAAACCTCCTTGTTCCTCCAGACACTAGAAAATGCATTTCTCTGACCAGTGCCTGGGTGGTCTGTTCAGTTGGATTTTAAGTTCTAATGAACAAGGATAAAATGTACGAAGCTGAGCAGGAATGTACCTGGTGAAACCCTGGCCTATGCCAGAAAATCCACATGTTTTTGTAGGGCCAGGATTTGACACTGTCAGCTGGCCTGTGTCTGTACTCCTGTGTTAGGAGAGTGGCAGTGGCTGGATGTAACTGCCCCAAATATCTGCAGGGCCTTCTCTGCAAGTGGCACAGGCTTTCTCCAAGATGAAAGGCTGGGGAAACAAAGGTAGCACTGAATCAGTATCCTCTCCCAGAGACTGAGCAGGAATTTGGAGCACCTGAATACTCCATCCTCAAAGAATCTTTTCCAGGTCTGACTCTGATCCTGGTGCATGCTGAGACAGGACTGTGAATTCGTAATCAGTGCTGTAGACATGATTTAAGGCCCCATATTATGTATCTCTCTATCACATCACAATGCTTTGAATTGAGAAGCTCCAAGTATTGTGTTTTTATGCATATAGCCTGCATCTCAGATAACTCACACCACTGTAAAAGAACTGTCTTTCCAAACAAGTCCTTAGCTAATCTGCATCCTCAGATAACCCAGGGGTCATCCCAGAGTATCAGATATGTGTGTGGAACCAGGGGTGGCAAGTATCCAGCCCCCTCTTTCCTCAAAGCCTCCACCATCCCTTCCTGCTCCCACCTCCTTCCCACAAAATGCCAAGTTTTCTGCAGTACCCATCCCTCTTCCTGTGTGCAGCAGATGTGAGATGGGACAACAGAGCCAACGGCACCTCAAGCTGCTCACAGCTATGTTTTGGTCCAGTTTTGTTTCTACATGTAACTGGTGCTGAGCATAGACCATTCCAGGGGCTCCAAGGGACAGTCAGTGTGGTGGCAGCCCGCAGCTGCCAGCAGCTCATATAGGGAGGGTGGAAAGATGGGAAAAGTCACAAGCTGGGTTCTAAAACTGTGCTGAAAAACAAAATAACTAATTCTTTCTCTATTGCTTGTGCTGCCCTCTCAGAGGTAACTCTGTCCAGATGATATTCCTGAGTATTTTTTTCTTATTTCCATTCAGAGTGCAGACAGTAAAACCTTCTTGATGCAAATTTCCACTCTAGCCTACAGAAGTTTGGCAGAGAAACTGAGCATTTACAGGGATGCTTGCTGCAGCCAGGAGCCTAAAATTAGACTTTTAATGCCACTGCCAGCACCTGAGAGGTGACCTGGTTTTCAGAAGTGGGGGGAAATGTCAAAGCCTGGTCCATGTATGGCTCAATGCCCCATGACAGCAGCTGAGTCTGCAGCTGCTCCAGATCAGCTGCTTAAAGCCTGGTCTGTGGCAGTCAGACAGGTCTGCAGCACAGAAAGCCCAACTGCCCTCTCCTTAGGGGACCTGCCTGCAGGGCTGCATCATCTGTGGCAAATTTATTCATCTACCTTGCCTCTTCCAACCTCTTCTCACTCACAAAGATTTATGATCATCCCTTTTAAGTTCTGATGTTGAACAATATGGCACATAGGTTTATTCTGCTGATGAGGTAATGTCATCATGTGTTTGCAAACATCAGCTCATGGGCATTTCCCAGGCTATGGGGTCTATTTAAAACCATAAAATGTATTTCAGGACTTCCAAATGAGCCAAAGGAAAAGCTCCCCGCCCAGCAGCAGTGATGCTGCTGGGTGCACACAAGGCCAGCCAGCTTTGGCAAGACAGTGACACATAAAACCTCTTTCGTAACAAAACCTGTGAGTGTATCAACCCCCTTGCACATGCTGCATCTTGGGGCCAGTGTTTGTTTTCGACCAAGGTCATCACATGAATTATATCCTCATTGCAGGGTTTGTTAGAAAGGTCTTTGAAAGCAGATGGGATTGTGAAACACTCCTTTACTACACCTAATGCATTGCAAATAGCAGTGAAAAAAACTGACAGCAGGCTGGAATGCTGAGAAAATTGCTTTGCTAAACTAAAGTGTTTAAAATAAACTTTAATGTTATTGATTTTAACCCATGTCGGGAAGCTGAAGCAAGAAACATTCTTTCTAGTGTAAATGAGTTCAGCTTTAAGTCCCTGTAAAATTGAAAAAAGCCACAACACAGGGAGTAAGAATTATTCTGCTAAAAACTGGAGATGTGTGAGCACGTCAGGAGAAAATAAACACAGGCTGGGTATCCCTTAACACTTGCTCTGGTTTTATTATTTTCTTTCACCAAGAAATATGAGCTAATGCTATGTGCTCCAGCTGGATGAGGGATGCAGGCAGCCAAAGCCCGCTATCCACTGTCCTTTGAGCAGGGAGAGCTCATGTAAAGCTTGTGCCAGGCAGAGCCAAAGGGACATTGCCTGTCCTGGAACTGAGCCAGGACCCTTCCAGAAAACCTGTTTTTGGAGGCATCTCATTTTGTTTCCATTACAAAGCCACCTCCATGTCTTTGGAAGCTTCTGTAAGTGCCACAGGGAGGTGGTGTCCCATGGTTCGGTCACTGAATCTGAGCTGGCACAAGCGTGTTCATCACCAGGGAAGGGCAGTGGGGAAGGGAGGATGCTGAGATCACACGAAATTTTCTATCCATGCTGTGAAATGAGAAATCAGCACTTTCTGGGGCAATGCCTGCAGACAGCTGCTAAGCCTCTGGCCATCATCTCTTCCCATCTCATCCCCGTCTCGTTGGGGATGTGGAAGTTGCCTTTGCACCGCTGCAGCGAGGGAGGAACAGCAGTGACAGTCTCGGTGGCTGAGGTAGATGTGAGGGTGAGGGTTAGACCGAGCTGTACCGGGGGTTCCCCAGCCCGGGGACAGCCCCGGGCCCCGGCAGGTCCAGCCGCCAACCAGGCGAGGAGGGGGCGGTGCCGGGAGCACCCGGGGGAGGAACAAACGGCCCCGGGGAGCATCGAACGGGCAAATGGCAAGAAATGGACTAGTGGGCAAACGGGTGTGGTGTGTGGCTCAGCAGCTCGCCCTGCCATTGGCCCAGCAGTTTGTAGACAGTTTGCAGGGCAGATTGCGGACAATTTGTAGGGCACTTTGCAGGACAGTTCACCTGGCAGTTTGAGAAGGGCTCCTCCCTGACCCTCCCAAAGCGGCCAAGAGAGGCAGCAAACAGACTCCTGGTCGGGAGGGATGAGCGAGAAGAGCTCCTTTCAGCCCATCTCATCAGCATTCTCAGGGTAAGCTAGCACAGGGCAACTGCCCCATGGCTGATGGCTGTGCTACACTGGCATGAGAAATGTGCCTGGTGGGTCAAGCCCACTGAACACCAGTCCTGCCTAGCAGAGTGGAGGGGCAGCCAGACCCATCCCTGGGCACTGGGATACCCCTGTGCTAGCTCTCTGTGTCCTCTGGATCATCCCTCCTACCCCAGAGGCTGGCACTGACGGAAGCTGCCAGGGTTTCTCCAGCCATGGCAGTTTCTTATATAAGCAGCCAGTCACTTGCCTTCAGGGGTGAGAGTGGAACATATTCCATTATTCCAGGAGTTTTCTACTTTTCAACCTTCCTCTGATCCCGTACCCCCTTTCTGGCTGGGCAAGTTCCATTTCTGCTCAAGGCTTATGTTGTGCCCATCTACCTCCATTCGACAGTGACCCAAGCTAAACACACAGCATTTAAAGAAACTCTATCAAAATGAGAGCTGGGAAATGCAGCCTCCTGCCCAGGCCATGTCACAGAGCTGGGCTGGGAGGGAGGTCTTTGAACTGACCTCTCATTTGAGGCTTTAATGCCCCATCCTGCCTCATGTTCCAGTCTCCTTGCAGGGGCCCTGAATGGAGAGGAGGGTCAGATTTTATTAAAAAGACTGCTTGCCTGCTTCTTTTTCCTGGAAATTTCCCAGCCAGCTGCTGCTATGGCCTTGTCTCGTTTGGCTCACAAGGTCTGGTAGGATCAGAGCCTGAGATAGCACCCAGATAGGCCAAAATGACTGGTGTCACCTGCTCCTTGCTTGTAGGAGCAAGCTCTCTAAGACCTGATGGTGACAGGTCTGTGAGGTCCCTCTTTGGGGTCCCTTTGGCTGCAACACCCTTCTCTGCAGAGAGGATGTTGCCAACACATCTTCTAGGTCCCTCCTTTCAAAAGAGCAGAGAATAACCCTGCATTTGTCTCTAGGCTTTAATAGGCATTGTAATGCAAAGCAGCTGCTCAGCCCCTGAGGGATCTGTGCTCTCCTTTTGGCTCAGTCTCGGGATGTGAAAGCAAGATAAAACCAAAACCTCCTGATGAAACATTTCTGCTGGACTGAGGAACTGGGGACCCATGATGGGAGTGCAGGACACTCATCTTGGGTTGGGCAGCACAGTGGTGTCGTCCCCTACTGTGATTTGATCTCTCTCTGCCATAACTCCACTCCACTTTCCTGCAGCAGCTGAAGATTTGGTGCTTTGATTTTTGCACATACCAACACAACCATGCTGGGTATTAGATCCTACCTCAGGTCTGAGTTTTCAAAAATGCATATCAGTGCGCATCATTTCTGAGAGCCTGTTTGCATCAGCAAAGCCCCTGGTATAGGATTACGGAGATATTTGAGGGGTAAATAATAATAACAATAATAATAATAAAAATAAATCTCTAATAAACTTATTTAGGATAATGACTAATCTGTGGGTGGTCACTGCAGTCATGGCCCCACGTGACAACATTCCCCCATCCTATCCCATCCCAGAGTGTGCTTGTGGCTGTAGGATTACCTCCATTTGGAATCAAAGTGCCACTTGTGGGCCAAAAATGGCAGAGTGCAGCATAAAAAAGAGAGTGCGATTTGGCCCTGGAGATGTATTTTTAGACTTTCTATTTTGGACTATTCATCTCTAGCATAACATCTGCTGGATCATTTTATAGCTGTGATTGTTTACTGGTGACCGGCTGCCACTGACACTGCAGGGATTTGATAATAGTAGTTTTTCTGTGTATCTCTGGATACATATTACTGGAAGGCAGTGGGGACAGGTGAATGAGCTATATTTAAATGCCACAGCAAAGGGAATAAATTTTTAAATCAATCATTTTCTTGCTACTTGTAGGATTGTCTTGTCTGCAAAAGACAAAAGAAGGGATCTCTACACTTATGTTTGCTGTTCAGAGATTACCTTGAATTTGACCCTTCTGCTCAGTTTACTTTGTTGACGCTGCTGAAATTGTCATGTCCTAGTGTCACAGAGTCAAATAATCCCAACTCCACAGTTGCAACTCTGGCCAGGAACTCCATGGTTTCTGCACTGTCGGCTCCTGTGAAAGCCTTATCTACAGGGCACATCAGAGAAAGGAGAGTGAGGGGGTTTTAAATTATAAAATTGTGGTTTATTACAACAAAAAGGAGAGATAGAGAGGGAGAAAGGAAGAGAGGACGGGCAGTTTCCATGAGAGGAGAATCAATCTGGGCAGAATTTCCAGCAAGGCACATTTAGAGGCAGCGTGTAATTGAGATTACATTGATTTTCATCCATTTACTGTAAGGTAACTGCGAGTGAAACTGTAACAGGAAACTTAGAAATGCTCTTCACAGAAGCTATATTTAGGCAGACACACTGACATGATACCACTGAATAAAATAAACATGCAGGAGACAACCAGTCCTGAGAGACTTTCAGCTCCATCCGCCTGACATGAGCAAGGGGAATGCATTATTCCCAAGCCATCTATGTGACCTTTACGGCAGGAACCTATAGAAGTCAGCAGGCTGCTGGGCACCTTTGGTAAACTGGGAGGCATCTCCTTTAAACACAAGGGTTTTGCCCTTCCCCGCTAAACCAAAATGCCTGCTAGCTGGTTTGAGCACAGCTCCTCTTGTCTGTTGTCTTTTATAACAGGATAATTTATGGCTTGTTGTCAACAGAAAGAGCAACAATTTGTTTTCTGTGCAAGCTGGAAGAGATGAGTTTTCTCAGAAGCCTGGGTGATTTTTGGAATTAGGGGGCAGTTGCTTCTTTAAAGTCTCTGGCATGGTCTCCTCTGTGAAATTAAGCTGTGCATGAGGTACAGCCTCCTGGTCTCACTGATGCTATCACAGTACACACAAGGGCCTGATTTTTTGATGGGGCACCCAAAGCTTTATCCAATTGCCTATGTCAAATTCCCTGTTGCTCCTTTACCGCTGGCAAGGGAACACCATTTCCCAAAAGCATATCTCCCAAAGTCCCAGGGAAGGAGAGCAACCCTGTGCCCCAAGAGCTCTGATAGATTTCAGGTCCTGTTAGGGTCCAGATCAAGCATGGAAAGGTCACTTAAGACTGTAAGAGGGAGGGATGATACTTTCCCTCTTCCCTGTCTACACGTGACACCCACTATGCAAATATTTAGTATCTGAGAGTACTAATGCCTGCTGGAGCAACACAAGTGAATATCAGATCTGCAAACTTCAAATCCAGGAATGCAGCTGAGAACGCTGTTGGTTTTCATCAGCAAACTGCACACCTTCTCTCTTTGGCTGCAAAGACTGCTCTGTGATGGGAAGCGAAAGGATAAAATATCTGAAAAAAATTCAAGTTATTTCTCCTTGCAGTGTCCACACTGAAGTTACCTTCCACAGGCTTCTCAGCATAATCAACTCTGAATCAATTGTCTGCTTCTGCATCTGGAGGAAAGATGCAGCAGCAAATCCTACTGCTGATATAGCAGACTAATCTCTGTATACAGCATGCCCACTTAGGTGGCACCAGATCCCTGGCAAGGCTGTAGGGTGACTTATGCAATAAAGGTAGAGAAATTCAGCAAAAATTAAACCCTCATGAGTTGCAGCTCATCATGTGAGATAAGATGGGCAGGGTACAAATAGGCTGAATTTCTGATTAGAACCAATTCACCACAATAGGGCTGGTGAAATACAATAAGAACTTGCAAAATCCAGATTTTGTTTTATTGAGAAAACAGGAAAGCAGGGATAAATACACTAGCTCTCCCTACTGAGCATATCTCCACTAACTACATAGTAACTACATATCAATTGGTGGGGGAAAAGTGCACTATCTACATATTAGGTACTTAAACATGAGCTACTCCTAATATATACCAAGTCCCTCATCAGATGTGAACCACGGCATTGTTTCCTTTATCGTTTGCGGTCTCATCCACCTTGCTCCTGGAGTAATTCTCTTGGCCATGGCTCCTTTCCTGGAGGAGAAAGCACAGAACCAAGAGCAGGACCAGGACTGCACCAGTGGCCCGGAATGGCACTTCCATGCACAGATGTGTCTCCTTCTCCAGCCCATCCCTGACCACCTGCGAGTACTGGATAAGGCTGTGCACAGATCAGGAAGGTGATGGCCGCCATGGCCTACAGGACAAGGGACACAAGGGACGAGGGAGGTTCTGAGGGATATCGGAGGAGGAGAAGTGGGGATACAAGCCTCAGGGAAGTGGGGGCAGGAAGGAGAGGGAGCCAGGCATCTTGGCAGGCACCAAGGCCCAGCCTCTGCCACAGCCACAGGATCCAGAGCAGCAGGATCCTGCGCTGTGCCCAGGAAGCTCCTGCGAGGGACGGGGCACCGGTGCGAGACGAGAAGCGCTCTCTCGGATGCCTGAGTTTGCGCTCTGGCTCTCGTCCAGCGCAGCCTCCAGCCTGGTACAAGGGACATCATAGGCAGGCCAGCCCAGCCCTTTGTCCTCCCCCAGCTCAGCCCCTCACAATGGCCTGGAGCAACCACAGCCCTGACCCCCACAAAATGCAGGCCCGCCACTCCAGATTGGGCAACGAGGGCTTCCCTTTCAAAATAGGATGAAGCCCCCATGAAACCTTGTCAAATATAAAACTGTAAAGTGTGACCCAGAGATGCTTTGCTCCCTGACATCCTCTGTGATGAGATGGGATTGTTTCCCTTGGTGCTGAGGCCTGTGCTTGTGAGGGTGCTCTTGGGCCTTTGATACAAAGCCTGAAGTTTGATACAAGGCCCCAAGTTTGATACAAGGACCCCAAGTTTGATACAAGGCCCAGGTTTCGTACAAGCCTCAGGAGGCCACCGGCAAAAGCAGAGACATCTTTGCCACCTCTTTGGGAAAGTGGTGCTGTGCGCGCAGCACCAGAAGTTTGAAGCAAGTGGAACCCACTGATTCGGAGCCCAGAGACACTGGAGGCACCTGGATATCATTAAATAGGAGAAAGTGTGTGCTCCAGTGGTAGCACCACCACGAGACAATGTGATGGGGCACGATGCTGTGGGAGGGAATTGGAGCCTGCAGGAGGGTGAGACAGGCGTAAGGAGTTGTGGACACCACACAACTCGAGTTGAGTCGAGTGCCATCTGCTGCTGCCTGGAGATGATGTGAGCTCTGCGAAGGGCACGACACTTAGGGGTCTACCTAATATGGAAGAAAAAGCAGGAATGAGCTCAGTGGTGCTGCATCTGCTCTCCCAAGCTAAGGACGAGGAAGGAAGGGGGTCTGGCAATTGTATAGATCCACCAGCTGGCTCAGCACAGTCCCAGCACAGACATCAGCCCTGCCCCAGCTCTGCATAGGAACATCTTTCCCAGTGATATTTTTCTTGCCACCAGAGCTTAATAATGTTTTGTGAGGTTTTTGGACACAGGTGTCTGCTGCCCGTTCTCTCCTCACTGCAGAGCTGTGTGGTGACATTTCTTGCTGCTGCCTGGCTGGCTGGTTGTCTTGGTCCTCCCTGACACCCTGCAAGGCCTTTAGCAGTGCAGAGAGCAGAGCATGGTTGACAAATGGCTTGCAGAGAAAAGGGGAATCTATAGCTCCCAAAATAAGTGGATTAAGCCATTTTGGTCCCTGTGGACCAAACCCAGATCCATACAGAGCAATTCTGTAGCTGTTCCAGCAGCATTCACTTCTTGCACAATCCTTCTTTGCCTCCTCTGCATGGATGGAGCTGTTGCACCTGGATGTGACCCATGGGTCATCAAGGGAACCTCAATGGAAAAAGGGTGTTTGACACACAGGTGCCTTCTCTCCTGTGCAGCCCACAGCTCCCCAAATCATACCTTGAATCATGGCAGAGTTTTGCCAGAAGACAGAGGAGACCTTCAGTAGCAGCAAAGCCATGAAAATTCTCTCACCCATGCCTGAATCAAGGAAATGCTACTCCTTGCCTTGGCTTCCTTCCTGCTTGACCTTCCCATAAATGCAAAGTAAGGTCCAGCTCTGCTGTCCCTGCCTTGACGAGAGGCATGGTGAGCTCTACCCACAGGGCTGAGGCTGCTGGATTACTTTACTCTCAGGCAATGCTTGAGCTGCAATCTTTGAGCAAGTGCTCCGGTGATTTTTTCATTACAGCATTGTGTGAGTTGGCCCCTCCTGTCATTCCCTTAAGAAAGACTGACTCAGGAGGAGAGCAGATTCATTTGTCAATGGTGTAACAGCTGCAGTTAAACATGGTTCTCATTCCCACTGTGCAGCTGACCAGCTTGTTCACAAGGCCTGCCCTGATCACCCAGACATGATGCCATTGCCCAGTCTGTGCAGTACTCAGCACTGAAAATGGTGATTTCTGAAATGTGGATGCATCTCTGAAATGATGAGACAGTTTCTGGATGGAAAATTATTTGATTTCTTATGCCAGAACCCACCTTGTGCACTCACAACCCTTTTCTTCCTCATTAAGAGGGAAAGCAAACAGGAAAATTGTTTTTTTTTCCCACCTAGATGGGTCTTTGGATGTTGTGAGCTACATCATGGTGTAATTTCCCTTACCCCACCAGCAGCAGGACCGGTCTGGGCAGAATCCATCCCCAGTGCTGGGATGGGGGATTCCAGAGGAGCAGTGCTGGGGCTTGATATGGGGGTAGGGGTGGGGGGACTGGCATGTGCCGCCTCTGCCAGCAGCACCTGCTCATGTGTGAGTCAACTGTGGGGTGGGAGGCTCTTGAGAGAACATAAGAAGGTAAGCAGATATTTAAGAAATTAGTCACAAACATAATGGCTTAATCAAGAGCCTATTGGAGGCATTTGGGTTCCATTTCACCAGAGGCTACTCCAACCACGTTGGCCAAGATGTGGGGATGAGGGGTCTTGTTCGACAGCGTGGCTGGTTCTTGACATTCCTGAATCTCTCCACACCTCATCCTGTGCCAGCACCGGGGAAAATCCCTCCTGACACATACCTGCCCATGTGGCATGTCAGTGACCCAGCCTAGGAAACTGATCCAGCTGGAAAATAACACAGGGAAGGAGAAAAAACCCCACATTTTCCCCACAACCAACTCTGATCTCTGACATTGTCCGCACCAGACCCCAGTACCCTTCAAGAAGCATGACCAAGGGGATGGAGCAAGTTGCTGGGAGGGAGGAGTGGGAAGGGATTTTTTGGCCGAAACTCAGCATGGCCAGAGCTAATGAACTCAGAGAAGCAGGTTGCCACATCACCCTGTACCAAGCTGATACTTGGGTCACCATGCTGATCCATGTGGGCATCACCTTGAGGCCTCCAAAGGTGCCAAAGGAGACAAGACAGGGTGACCTCCCCTCCTTACACTGCCTGATGCTCCTTTAGCTGCTGCTGTTTTTCAGTTAGCAGCAGGTCATATTTGTATTTATAATGACAACCTGGGTACCTTGACAAACCAAGAGAGCAGAGGGATGAGATGCTGAAAAGCATTTGATGTTCATACTGTTCACATTTGGCAACTTTCGTGCAAAATTAACATTGAAGGTAAACCACGTGCACATACTGAACAGGGAACGAAAGATGCAATAGCATGAACAAAGAAAATTCAGACGGAATCATGAACATAAAAATTCAGAAGCTGAAAAGAGTTGTATTAATAGCTGTCTACTTCATTTCAAGTCCTGTCTGAAATATATTCTAGTAATAGATTGGAACAGAGGCACACTGCTATTAGTCAATTTAGTCGAAACATTTCTGCTGAGACATTTTTGCTATAAGCAACTGGAAATTTTACTATAAAAAGTGTTTCTGTACTCTATAAGAGAAACTGGGTTTTCCTGAGGAAAGCCAAAATGTTTCATTACAGTTAAAACTTCATTTTGTCAGTCCAGTGGGAAAAGGGCAGGAAGAGATAAGGAGAGGATTTTCTTAGTCTGCTCTAGCCATTAACTGCTTTAAGACTTGATATCTTGATTTCGTGACCTCTAATAAAAAGTTAAGCTACAGGATGAGTCCCTGCATGATGAAATTATTTTTTCTGTCTCTACAAAAGGTTTCAAAAGATGTTTGGCACAATGCAAGAAGTACTGATAAGAGATACTGTCAATAAATTCCCAGCTGCATTAGGATGTAAACATAAAAGACAAGTATTACCAAAAAAAAAAATAAAAAAAATAGAGTGACAATTTATGTTAAGAGAATTCAAAATAAAAAAAAAGTAGTTGGTGTAAACAAAGCTAGAGGTTTGAATTAGATGTGTAGTTTGTTAGTCCAGCTACTTCAATCTGGCTCAGGAACTGAAGGCAGAATCTGGCCTTTTTAGTGCACACCTACCATTTAATTATCAGGTCTGTGAAAATGTGCTATCAGACTTAAATTGTTACTTCTCATCTCTTGCCTGAATGCAAACCCTTTGCACAAAGACTATGGGGCTACATTTTCCTTACAGTAAAACAAATGGGAACAAGGAGGGGATAAAAGCCACCAGCAAAACCCACTCCTTCTGTTTAAAGTTATAGATGTAAGCAAAGAGCCCAAGGAGCAGCCCATATTAGGCAAAGTGCACACTTTTCTTGTAAAAAGTTTGAAGAATTGAAGGTCTGCTCTCCCCACTTACGACCGTCAGCTCACTTGTGTACTGGGAATGAAAACAAGAGGAGATGTGAGGATACGGGAGCGAAAGGAGGGGCTGTCAGCTCCCAGCTGCAGGGACTGAGGGGAGGATGGGGTGATGAGACTTGCACAGAAGGAAATTATGGGGCCACTTGGGCTCCAGAGTAGTCCCCATGGCCAAGCTGGGGTCAGCATCACTGCTGCACCCGCTCTGCAACCAAGGGGTCCTTCTGGTCAGGGCAGCTGCGGGGAGAGCCCCATCCCAGGGGCTTGTCCAGCTTGCCCACCTCTGTGCCGCTGGCGTCAGTGATGGGCCATGCTCAGCCCCAAGCCTCATCACGCTTGGCTTGGCAGCACCATCAGAGAGACTGTGCTCCTAAAGCACCATCAGAGAGACCCAAGACAGAGCACTCTGCCTGTGATGACAAAATCAAAGCTTGTTTTAGCTCTGAGGGCCTTGCTGTGCAGCACAGCACTGGGTAACCTAGTGAGGACATGACGAGTCATCCAACCTGTCCGAAGCACCGTGTAACACTACACCTGGGTCAGGATCCCAGGTATGGTTTCTGCCAGCTCTGCAACTGAAAACGTGCTCTCCGGTGTCTGGTCTCTATCAAGCTTCAGGGGGGATCAGATTGGTTTATGAACCTGCTTATATTAAGAGCAAACAATTTATCACTGCGGATTTTCTGTGGAGTTGACTCACTGTTCCTCTAGTTCCACAGCTACCTGCCCCCAGGAGCTCAAACTTCAACCCACGGCTTCTGGGAGCTGTGCAGCATGTGGTGACTCTTTGAGTATCTCTCCCTCCTTCTGCCCTCAAGGCACAACTCATATTTGGCATTTTAAACCTTATTTTTTAATTTTTCTGTCAAGCACAGTGTTTTTGATCACAAACATCACATAAAGGGTTCTGGTGTATAATATGAGTGAGAATGGTGCATTCTCTATGCTTTACACAATTTTCTTCTTTACCTGTCATGGCTTTTGGGTTGCTTACACCATGATCAATAAGGTGTGTGTTTTTCCAGATAGACTCCACGTACCATACCGTATGTTTAAAATTGCTGCATCAACAAATCAAAGTAAACAGCCTTCTCTCCCCTGTGAGATGATGAAAAACATAAATTATGTAGTCTTTAAACAAATGGTAAAGAGTTTCCTTATTAGGCTTCAGGGTCCTGTGTGTGTGTATGCCCATTGTAAAATCCTTGTCATTCCTGGGTCTGTAGGTCTGTATAATGTTCCTCACAGGTTCAATTGAGTGGTCAGCATACCAGACTTGGACTGGGGGATTTGACATTGACAGACACACACACACACTATATATATATATATNTTAAAGTCAGTGCTGTTTCTTTTGCAAAAATTTTCTTGATGGTGAAAGCTTGCCTTGCTTTCAGGAGAATTTTTTCTTCCATTTCCCTTCTGTAGCATTTTCTCCATGTCTTGGCTTGCATAGAATTATCTCTTACATTCAACATTTTGCTTTACCAGGTAAGAAAAACACATCATCCCTGGCTCGGGACACAGTGTTGCCCTTCCCATCCGTGTGAGATCTAGTCCACCTCCATGTCCCTCAGACAGTGGACCCAGACACATCCTCACCCACTGCCCTTCCCAGCCTGCCAGCTTCTCCTGGTCACAGTCACCAAAGCACCTGGAAACCAGGAAGGACCTTGGCTGAAAACTGAAAAAGGACACTGAAAACACTGACTAAAATTGTATCAGCAGCTTTGCTCAGTCTCGCCATGGCCAGTTGGGCTGTGGCAGACATCTGGGTGAGCTTCCCAGGGACTGTGGATGGGAAGAGCCCTGAGGTACTGTGCTCACTGCCCCAGGCTGGCCATGGTTGTGACCATCACCTACCTGAGAACACCTGTGAATGTGAGAGTTACAGCACCAGCCATTCCCTTCATAAATAATTTTGCTTAAACAAATAGCACCAAGTTCATTGTACTTGTTATGGGAATTATCTTGAAGAAGGCAAATACTGAGGTTATCAGAAAGATATGTCTTATCTAAGGCAAATGGCAGTTTTTAGGGGGGTCATCATTGTTGACTGATTAAACATGTTCCTGATGGGATGTCTGCCATGTACTCATCCATAGAAATGCCTCACTTTTTCTAGGTAGCCTTTGAGAACCAAAGCATGTCCTGGTCTTTTGCCCAACTTCTATTTCCCATGCAATTGCCTGTTATCTCAAAGCAAATGTGCAACAGAGGAGGATAACCAACAAGAACTCTCCAAAGTGAGGTGCTGGACCACAGCTGGGCCTCAAGTATTACAGCAACACAAATAAGAAGTGTGTGAAGCCAAATGGACTTGCTATCTCACCATCCTGGCCATTCTCCACCTCCTTCCCACAGAAGCTTTCAGCCCACCATTCTGCCATGTCTCATTTGAGATGTAACTGACATTAGAAATAGAAAATCTTTCAAGTTATTTTAACTGAGTCAATGAACAACCATCCTAGGATCAAGCCATGAAACTGCAATCTGAAGATGGTCTTTATCTTTCCCTCTTACTTCTCATGGACTGGTAAGGAACAGTTTATGTCTTTGAAACTATAAATAGGACGGGAAGACCAAGTACTGCACAGGTAAATCAGCAGCATTAAAGATACATCAAATACATCAACGCCTCAATTTTCATGACTCATTCAGACCAATTGCTCTTTGCAGTAGCTGAGCAGGTTTCCATTGAGGAGCCCACCTGCATGACTCCCTGAGACCTGGTGACATTACCTCTTTTAGAAACTGAAAAAATGAGAAACTAGGACATTAAGGTCAAAATTGCTACTTTCCCAATTACTAAGAGTGCTCAGCTTGAGAATTTTCTGAATGTTCCATGTTTGATAGCACCAAGCAGACTTTGCAGTTCAAACATAAATGCTTTGTCTGTGAGCATTCAGACATCAGAATATCTGAAGTATTAATGCAGAGCTTGTGTCCTTAGATCCCTTCTGAAGCACAGCCAAATCAGTGGATATTTCCCACCTTTCCCCACTCTTCCCACCTGTGGTGTACCTGTACACACCTGTTCAACAGACTCATAAAGGGACAGGAGAGAGGAGAGAGCAAAAAACAAATGGTCATTGCTGTCCAGGGGCTTCACTTTGGCTCCTCATGTGGGAGGCACTCAGGTGCTATAAAGTGTCGTGGTAATGTATTGCAATAAAATAAATGAGTGTCTCATACTGTGCACAGAAAAAATGAGGAATACACCAAAACTGTGCATGTGAGTAGTGAGTAGTTTGCCACATATTTTATGCAGCTTGCATGAGGGAGGTGCAGGGAAGAGATGATTTCTCCAGCCTGGTGTAGGCACACCCTCCTCAGACCATCTGTTCTCCCTCATCTAACCCACCACCTGCTTTCTTCAGCAGTCACTGAAAGAGCCCCCCAGAGCCCTGTGTGCTCCCAGTGAGCCTCCAGCCCCTCCTGGGGTGCAAAGACTGAGAGCTGGAGGGAAGTGGCATACGGCACGTGAGGAGTGTCCCACCTTCTCTTACAGCTGGATTCACTTTGTGTCCAGGAGCAAGACAGAAGGAAATCAACTCTGTCACTGCCACAGAGCAGAGTTTGCCCCTTGCACCCTCTTTGGTTGCCCCTTGCCAGGCTGTGGGAGAAACCAGGGAGTGCATGGTACGTGGACACCAAGTTGTTCACATGCCATAGAAATACTGGCCATGTTGGAGACATTCCAGCTGTTGAATACAGCCTTGGAACAGGGGCTTGATGAAAACAAGTCTTTGAGTTTATTTAAGGAGATTGTTTTCAATTAAATGTGTATTTCTAAGGTGATGAGTAATTTGAAGGTGATTTTTGGCTTTGATGTCTCAGCACATACTGCAGTTGGCTGCTTTAAGTCCCTGCTCTTTAAGCACATCAAGGTAAGACTATGCACAATTTCTTCCCTGATTTTGGCACTATCAGTCTTTCCTGGTGCCACATTATTTTTATCTGATTGCTCCTAATCAGATGCCTCTGCTCATGGCAGGTGGGGGGGAATAGGATGAACTTTACGATACCTTCCAACCGAAGAGTTCTATTATTCTATGATTCTAATTTTATCTGTCCCCCGTGGTATCAGCCCTCACATCCTCACCCTTGGCTTTTGAAGCAGAAAGGTTAATTATCTGGAAAAGTGAGAAAAACATATTTACTGTGTAAAAACAAAGAAACAAAGCAGCTCATGCAAGGAAAGGTAGAGATAAGCATTAAATACCTGACATTTTACCTGAGTTGAGATTTTTTTGCCTCAGCTAATTCAATGCAGTTTAACATAACATTAGGGACCTGACTTCTGTTCCATTTATCTCACTGAAACAAAAAAAAGGGAATAATCCATTCTATTCCAAGGAATGAAACCATTTTTAAAAGGGCTGGAGGTCACCAGTAGGCGTATCAAATCTAGGCAAATTTACATGGTGTAGGAGTCCCCAGCTTTTGAGCCACAGTGTAGCTATTAAGTGAAGGATCAGGGGTTCATTATATTAATCTGGCATTCGGTACAAGGTAGCAGGTGACTGGGGAGCATGCTTCAAGCAATCACTGTGAGTCAGATTTAACTCATGAATTCAAGGACTGCTCACTATTATCTCCCACAGAGACCTTTTCAGGCATTAGGGTCGGGGGAACACGCACCAAAACACTCCCTCCCCATAGATGGAGGAATGGAGAGCGAGATGGAGCAGGAGGTTGGTGCCTGCTCACCACGTCCAGCAGGACCAGGCTGGGCTCTGCAGGAAGCAGCCCCTCCACGGACCAGCAGAGCTGCAAAGCCCCATTTCATCATCCCCTACCCAGAGTGGGAACTGCTGCCCATCCCTGTCCTCCCAGGACTGCCCATGCTAGAACAGGACTGATAAAAAGATGCTGTTTCCATCTCCACTTCCTCGCTCTAAATCTCAGGAGGCTTATGGGGTATATTTTGTTTCATGTGCTGTTTTTCTGAGGTGCATCCTACATTTCCTGCTCTTGCTTTTGCCTGTGCATGCACTGGCTTTGTGGATACTGCCTTAGCTTTATCCCAGCTAAGCTTTTTTATCTGGACTCTGCTGTTTATTGCTTAATACATCCCCATTTAGTCATTTGGATGCTGAACACAAGCCTTATGAAAGGAAGAAAAGAAGTGGAAGGGCACTTAGAGTATTAAAGACTTATTACAGTAACCAGCAGTTCATGCCAGATACTATATAGACAAAGCACAGAAAAGGATTTCAAAACCTACCATAACCCAGAGATTTTAGGCTGTTACTTCTCTATTCACCACTATTAGCTCAAAATGGTGCTTTTCAGTGTATAGGCCTGTACCAGTGTGGCTACTTTGGCATATGGGTTAAAAGAAAGACCCCAAGCACAAGTGCACAGGTCTCCAGTGGAGATGTGAATTTGCAGGTCTATGCTTCACAGCAGGTCCCTGGCAGTGCTGGTGGCTGGAGGAAATGCTCTCCTGAACACTCAGAGAGGAGGTGCAGCACCCATGACCCAGCAGTCTGCCTCAGAGAAGAGCTGCTAATGGCATTTCTTATCTCTTGGCAAAAGCTTCTGCTGATTGCAATTTCCATTTCCACCATTCCCACCTCCTATTAGGCCATTTTGTCTCCTGCAGCAAAGCAGAATAACACATTTGTGATGCTGAAACAGTCACCTCAGTGGCCAGCAAAGCAAGCCGTGCAGTACAACTTACTTAGAAAGTTATTGCCATGATTTCGAGATGTTCTGGTATTTTCTTTGCTTCTTCCTCACTCATCCTTCTTCATCCCTCTGTCGTTTTCCACCAGGACTGCTGTCATAATTTCTGGTTTCCACCACAGGCAGAGGCACCTGTAGTGACCTGTAGCTCTATCTTGTGTGGGGCTCAGCCTGAGCTGACACCTGCACAGCTTTTGGAGAAGGAACCTGCTCCATCAGGTCACAGTGCTTCCTCCACAGTCATGGGAAGACTTGGAAATTGTGTAACTATTGCTGTGTCCAGTATTCAGATCTGAAAACAGGGCTTGCAGCCTCAAATTGGGCACAGTACCTCTCCAAAGTTCTTTCTGAACCATCCCAGCTTGCAGACCCTTCCTTCCCAGGAGGTCCCCAGAGGGAAGCCAAGGGTTTCCATTGCTTATGCTACAGATCCATGTCCATGTTGTTTGGTGGTTAAGTCAGGTGTGCCAGTTCCATGGATGAACGGAATGGTGAGAGCATTAGGGAGAAGCCTTCGGGGTAGTGATGACTCTTTGTGGTCACACTATTGTCACCCCTCTAGCCCAGGGTGAGCCCCAGCTGCAAATCTCACCATGTACCATGTTTTCTTTATCTCACACAAGGTGTGTGCAACAGACAGCTCTCCTGGCACAGCAGCACTGCTCCTTGCTATCTTTTCCTGGGACAGAAGGCTGGCAGATGGGGATTGGCTGCAGTGCCAGGCTTGGAGCCCCTCAGAGGGCACTGGAGTTTAAATGTCTGTTCCTTCAAGCCCGCAGTGAAGGCAGAGCCTGTTTGCTAATCTGGATTTCAGCAGGGCTCAAAAAGTCAAAAGTAAAGACATCCTGTCCTTTACATAGGGCATGTCTGACTTAAATGTTCTCTCAGGAAAAAGTTTAGCTTTTCATCCTTCCTCCACAAGCCAGAAGGCATTGTACAGCCCCCACTGAAAGATCATCAGACCCCCAGGGATGTTTATTTACACTGGTGATGAGCACATCTTGAACTCCTCACAAAAAATAAATTTGTTATGATTATTATAAGTTAGTTGGGGATTTATTTTCTTTACAGCCCAAAGCCCCACCTCTTTGGTGTCTGTGTTGGTTTGAATATGACTGGGAGGCCTTGTGTCAAACCTGGGCTTTGAATAGGATCCCACAAAGCATTTGCTTCGTCCAGACCCTGAATGTGATGGCAAGTGCCCAACAAGTGAGTCAATGGGGCTCTGTGAATCTGTTTGTCAGACAGCAACAATCATTTGTGGAAATGTCTTTGGTAGCAACAGAAGAGTCTATTTGATGGTAGCACTGACTAATGTAAATGAGGATTAATTAATGTTTTCCTGCAATGATGTTGGCACTGATAGTGCCTTATTCATGTAATTTAATTTCTATTGACAGGCTGCTAATGGAAATGGATAGCAATGGTTGTCTCTTCCATCAGGCACGCTCTGCCACAAAAATAATTCTCCAAACTAGCAGTTGGACTCATTCACTGCTGAAAACGTGAAACAGTAAAAGAGGATGAGTCAGAAATGGGAAACAAAGCAACATATTTTCTAATCCACAGCAGTCGTCTCCCAGGTATTTGAACCAGGATAAATTGGGGGATTCAGGTCTGGTTTGGGCTTAGCTGCTGCTGAAGCCCAGCTTCAATTCAGCCCCAAAACATGGACATGCAGCTTCACAGTGGGAAGGAGCACATTCCAAGCAGGCAGGTAGATGTGCCCACAGTCCCACAGCTCAGGGCAAAGGAGGGGAGAGGCTCAGCTCCCAGTGTCTGGCGGCCCAGCACAGGGGACAGGGAGGAAGGGTCTAGTAGGTTTAATGTGTACCAAGTCAGGTCATTCCCTCCCCCTGGAGAAATCCAAAGCAGTTCCTACTGTGAATGAGGCCCCAGGAAAGCCACTGGTGTTATTCTAGAGCAGTGACCAGAAACAACTGCTGGTGTTCAGGGGTGGTTTGAGTTCAGCAAAAGACTCAGGTTGAGACACCCCTATGGACTGAGAAAAACAGTGGTCTGGTTTCCTCCCAGTGTTCAATTCCACAATGTCCTCAATTGCTCCCCTCAGTGTTTGGAAGTGCAGTTGAAGAATTACTACTCATGAGAAATCATAGAAGTTGGAAAGAAGAAGGAAATACTCCAGTGGAAAAATATCTTCTCTCTTAGCTAAGTAAATAATGTACAAAATCTAACTGTCCCGGGTTAAACCATGACAGTTTTTTTGTTTTTTTTTTCAGTTCCATGTTATTAATTTTTCATATTGCTTATTTGTTGAGCAAAGATATAATTTCTAAATATCCTTTTGCCCATGAGATGAATTTCTAAGGGACTGCAATTTTCCCCTGTATTGAGGAAGCTCCACACAAGGATGACTGAAAGGTCACCTGAGAAACTGGGAAATTGCCATTCCATCAGAGCCTGACACATGTCATCACCCCCCTCCTTGCAGAACTGAATGGCAGGGAACCATCTTTCAACACCTCTGTATCTTCAAGCCCTACCAAATGTCTGACACTGAAGAAATTTTAGCTGCTGAAGGTCTTCCTATGATCACCCTGAAATATTCATGACCACACTTTGTCATACTGTTGCTTATATCACAGTCAGTAGAAAAAACACTTTCAAATGTGAAATGTGCTTGTTCTTAATAAGTGGTAGGGCTGGAACAAGAGCAACACAGCAACCTGCCATGCACAGCCTGGAAATTAAGCACAGCAGCACCACAGTGAGAGGCAGCAGCAGCCCCAGGAAGAGCCCCATGGCCAGCAGCTGCCCCACAATTCTGCCTGTCCCTACATGCAAGGGCCTGCAGCTCTCCCTCTAATCTGATCACCCATTTACCTGCTCACCATTAGCATTTGCTTAATCCTCATGCCTTCACTGCAGTCCATCCTTGTCCTTTCAAAGCAAAGCCATAACCTCTCCCCTCCAGGCATGCTGCTGCTGCTATCCCCATTCTGTCCAAACTGGAGGCTTTAGTTTGGTGCTTCTGCTGTGGTCTCATTGCAGCAGGAGCGAGGAGAGCCTGGCACCTCGGAAAATGAGATCTATGCCAGCTAAAGTCCAGCATCCAGAAGCAGGGAATACTGAAGCTGTGAGGGGCTGTGATGCCCAAGAGAATCGCAGTGGTACCCCTTGCATCATAGTCTGGGTCTGGTGAGATCAGCAGAGCTCAGAGCTGTGCCCTGGGTGATGGCAGCAAAGCTGTGGTGGCCCAGCCTGCACAAGCCTTCCCAATGCCCTGGCAGCTGAACCCATTGCTGCAGTGTAATTTATTCCCCACTGCCTTCTGGGATGTCTCCTTGCTGCTTTGGACAGAGAGGAGACAGCTGTGGGGATCAGACTCCCTGTCTGCCACCGTGGCACACTCAGATGAGCAGCCAAACTCACTGAGAGTCCCCAGGAGGCCATCCACACCAGGCTGCCATGCAGTGGTGTTCCCCACCCCTTCTCCCACCGTTGAAAGAAAGACAACTGTGCCAGGAGGTGGGGAGAGGAAACAACTCCCCAGACCCATGCTCAAAGCACCCCTAAGGAAATCCCTCTGCGTTTAAAATTGAACAGATGTGGAAAGATTTGGGGGAACAAGGACAAGAGCAAAGGGCTTTCTTCTCCCTGCCATTAAGCAAGGCCAGGGTTGCATGGAAGTGTAGTGACTCTCATCAGACAAATTCACATGGTTAGAAAAAATAGGCAAGTTTAGAGCTCTAAAATCTCTTCTTTGGGTTTGAAAAAGAAGGAGCAGTTCCAGTCTAGGTATATCTGAGCACAATTTACGGAGTTTAACTTTGTTAATTACACAAAGTAAGTAAAAAGAAGGGTTAGCACCTGCACAGAAGGGAGGACTGTTAAGGTGATAAGATTAGGGGGAAAAAAGGCAAAAATTACTGCCTAAGGAAGGGAGAAAGTTTAGTTCAAGGCAAGACTTGAGGAAAAGTGTTAATAACAGCACACAGAATCCTCAGCCTTTTGCAGTCAGAAGAGCTATGGAGGCTGCTCCCAGGCTCACCTTTGTCTCAGAGGTATTTCTCCCCTTTGCCCTCCCTTCCTACAAGCCCCTGCCTGCACAAAGTCCTGAGCGTGCCAGCTGTGACCGGACACCTATTGTGCTCCCTAAGGGGCAGAGGGGATGGTGTTTGGACCTGTCCCTCTTCTGAAATGCTCTAATTAGGTGACTACAGAAAGTGACTTCAGTCCACCTCCTGCCCCCTCCCTGCCTGGGGCAGGGACCTGAGCAGCAATCCTGGCCCCTTTTAAAGAGAATGCCAGATGAGGAGTGTGCACTAGGACTTCTCTTTCCTCTTTCAGCATCTTACAGCCACGAGCTGCAGCTGCTGCCTGGATTGGGCTCCTCACTGCCAACAACATCCTAAACCTCAGTGGTGCTCTGGCAGCAGGCAGGGGCAAGCAGGAATTCTCTCCAGGTTGGAGGCATGCAGGGGTGGTGTAGAAGAGTGGTCAATGCACTCATGTGCTGGACAGAATCTCCAGCTGTGTGCCATGGGATGCTCAGTGCTCAATGCTCCCAGTCCGTGCTCTGGCCATGCCTGCACGTGCTCCTGCTCCGTGCATTCGGCTGTGCTGAGAACTCCTTAGTTGATTTTACAGGGCTGCCTGAAGGTTTTGTGACAGGGTGCAGCACCCACGGGACACCACAGCTTGGAGACCTTGCACTGAGGCTGAGCATCAGCCTGCTCCTGTCTGAGCAGTGGTGGGTGCCCAGCAGCACCCCTGTGAAGGTGTTGAAAGCCATCACTCCAATAGAGACACTGCTGTGGAGGCTGGGCAGATCTGTGGTGAGCAGAAGAGGTTCAGCTGTGGTGCTTCCTCTTATTTTTATCACCAGTATCCCTTGCTGAAGAGCTGACAGCAGCTCTGCAGCAGGTGATGTCCCACTGGAAGCACAGGGTTCCCAGGGGCTGGCAGATGCCCCACTCGTGGAGCTGAAATGGCTGCATGGAGGATGGGATATATTTTCTGAAAGTCACTTTTGCGCTGTTAGGTGGTTCTACATTTTGGGCACTGACAACCATCTTAAGAACTACTCTCACACATTTGATCCGTGAGAGGCTGAGCACTGAGTTTCTATCTGCAAGCTTCAGCACTTTCTGATGGGGTACCAATAATTTATTCCCCCACCCCGTGCTTTTGCTGCTTGATAAGTCCATGTTCTGACCTCTGTGAACATGGTCATTTAGATCATCTGTCAAGGGGATGTGTCTCAGGACTCACTTTTTGCTGGATCCATCCAGGGCACGTAGCAGTGTCTGACAAGCACGCTTGCTGATCTTCTGATAATAATACCATGTCACCCTACATCTTCAACACTCCCATCCCACACAAGCTTTCCGTATCTGTTTCACTTACAGAACACAGTAATTATGCGTTGCACACGTGAAGTTACAATGGCAGCCCAGCATTGTTCAGCTGGCGGTGTTTCAGCTCTGGTTGTAGTCTACTCTCGCGGCCCGAGAGGTAAACAAACAGCCTACTTAATGAGCACCAAATTCTGTCAAAGCTGGTAGTTGCTATGGTGAGAATTCCCAGCACAACGCTGCAGCCCTCGGTCACTCCAGGCAGAAAATCGTGGGCGTTTCGGATCACAACACTCTGTTTACCAAGGTAGCTCTGAAACGCATAGGAGGGCAGGGACGGAGGCTGCTGGAACGGGGAGCCTGCTAAGGAAACTGCCAGAAACAAACACTCATGGATGGGAAGATGTAGGAATAATCAGAAAACCAGCTCAGGTCAGCAGCACCGGATTCAGCGCTGGATCAGAGCTGCTCAGCTGCTGTTTGGTATTGGTATTTTTCAGGGCAACCTGGAGCATGCAGGGATCCAGAGCACAAAATCCCTGAGCATAGCAGTCAGCAAAGGCACCAACCAGCAGCTGCAGATGGAGAAATATCTGTGCTTTCAGCCTTCGGGGAAGGCTGTGCAGAAGAGATGAGAGGGCTGATAGCACTTTGCTTGAACTGCCTGCTGCATCCTTGCTGCTCCAGGAAGATTGCAGGCTCTGGGGCTGTCAAGCCGTCAACTTTCACTTGGTTTGACAACAAACCCACTCCACATACATGGTTACACATAAAGAAAATAAGAGGAAGAAAAAAAGAAAGCTGTTGGAGCAAGCAATGCCTGCAGATGCTTCCTAGAAGTAGAACGTTATTCTGCGATCTGGCACCAACATTTTAGCAGCCTATAAAAGGTAAAGTTGGTACTACAGCCAGCCATTTGTACTGTGCAAATAAGAGCTGTGAATGTATTCTGGAAGTAATGTCAAAGAGGACCAGATGGGAAATGAGCAGCATTCATTCTAATTTAACAAAGACAGCTAACCCAGAATATGCATTAACATGCAGCATTTTTCATCTGCCTCCATTCAGAACAGATTCTCAGTATCATTTCCAAGGAAAGGAAATTGAAGGAATACTTACTCCTTGGTGAATTACTGTTCTCTCATAATTGGAGAAGTTTGGCATCCAAAGCTAGGTGTAATATGTTTTCCCTGGAAATGTATGCAAGGACACAATACACCCACAAGCCCCTGCACTCAGGCGTGCAGCCAGCTCTGTGTGTTTTGGTCCATGCTGGATGGACCCAGGGTTTCAGAGGCCTTGGGCACCTTGCTGACCTGCAGAGAGAGGTTTCACAAGGCAGGGCAGTGAGGGGAGGCTGTGCCAGGTATATGGAGGGTCTGATGCCACAGCTGGAGGGTCTCTCTCCAGCCCCAGGTCAGTTTGCACATTTCAGTGACAGCAGGTCTGATTCCTCATTTCTTTGCATAAGGAAAACATGGCCTGTGTGTGGCATATGCTTTAGACATGTGCTTTGAGGGCTGAACCTAAATTCAAAGGCTAACAAATCCTAGATGTAGATTTAAAAAATGCAAGCTCATTTTTGACTCTTCCAGGATGCATTGAGTAGCCTGTTTGAGGGGAGGGATCCCAGGCTACAATGTGTTGAAGCATTTCTTCATGTGTTTAGTAGAACTTCTGATCCTGTTTTTAAACAAAGCACTATTTCCATTCCCTCTTTTTTTTTTTTTCTTCCTTAAATATTTAGAAGTGATTAACTACAGAAAACAAGCCACATCCTGAAATTCTTTATTCCACCATAAATTCAATCTTTTTATTCAAAATTGTTCATTACTGGAACCTCTCTCAACTTCTGAGTTCTTTTGTGTAACGTTTCTCTTTTTGATGTCCAGAGTTGCCACAGTTCCCCCAAGACCCCCATCCTGACACACCACAAAGCCAAAGTTTTATGCTATTCCACTTAGTAGAGCCCTGCATTTAAAACATTCTATTAATTTACAATGTACAAACAGGTATCATCTCTGTTCTACAGCACTCTTCCCCTGTCTGGGAGAAATGCAGACACAACCCATGCTGGCTTATGGGGCTTTCTGCTTCTCAGCAGTGTTTTCTCAATATTTTTGGCATCCCCTGGGCCACATTCTGACCCATGAGCCTGTCCTGATCCAATCCTGGGGAGCCCTGCTGCAGAGCCTCTCTTTTAATAACAGCAAGCAGAATGAAAGCCTGAAAACCAGTTGAGGTCAGACCAGATCACCACCAAGTTCCTGTCTGACCTTGAAAACCTGATAAAAATGCAGAGCTCTGGCTGCAAGTTGACACTGTACACAAAATGCTTTTTGTATGGCTGCAGTATGCCTGGTTTAATGGATTCCTTTGGTGCCTCAGCTTTCTCTGTGCAGAATCCCATTTGGAGAGACTACATGTAACTCCTGGCCAGTGGTCTGCATCTGCACGAATCCTCTTCACATCTCTCTCAGTAATTCTTATAGTATGTCCATTTGGTATGCAAAGAAGCCACTTTCAGAAGCAGAATAGGATTTCCAACTTCCCAGGCTAAGGTTTGGCCCTCAGTCCCAGGGGCATTTGTGCTGGCTTTGCTTAGTAGCAGCCCCTGTGAACCAGAGACAGACCTAGTCCAGAAGCAGCCCCTGGCTAAGGTGTGCAGCCAGCACCACATCATCCCCACAGAATCACCTCAGTCTCTGCTCCTGCGGCTCTGGGATTCTGTCCCTGCAGCCCCTGGTACGGGGTCCCCGCACTGCCATGCGTGTGCTGTGCAGTTTGCTGGGAATAACACGGCAGAGGCTGCTGGAAGTGGTGGCAGCCTGTTTCACTCCCTGCTTCATCACTGCTCTGTGTGCTGAGCAGGTGCAGACCTGGTTATCGGTGAGGGAAGCAAGGCACAGGCTTTGAGGCTCACTTGTTCATGGCTCTGAGAGTTTTATAAAGCAGCCCTGAGCAATATGAGACTGCTGCTATGTGAGCATTCTAGGGATCGTCACCACCAGGAGCAAACACTCCTGGAAACAAAATCTTAACCTGTAATTACATGCAGCACAGTGAACCAAATCCCCTACAGCTCACAACCTTTTTCTGTCATGCTTTCAACCTCTGCAAAGCTAAGGTGCAGATTATCCCCTGTTCATTAGGGCTGGAGTAATGACTTACAGTGGCTCCTGAAACCCCTGGCTAGGGCAAGGGAAGCAGCATGAATTTTATAGGCAAGAAAGTTCTACTAATAAACTTTCTCCCTTCCTCTAAAATCCTCCCTCTCCCCTCCTCTCCCGGAACAAACACACTTTTTAAAAGGCTTTTAAATAATCTTGTGTTCCTTAACAAAATTACAGCAGCAGCTTCCTCCTTTAATAGCACTCTTCTTCTTAGTAATCTTGTTTTAGCTACAGTTTTTGATGGAGAGTGCTGTAGATGAATCATCTCTCACCCCTCTTGGTTATTTTGCCTGGCTTCAGGAAAAAGGAATTCTGTTTTGGAGCAGTTTCCTGTTCAGAAGAGGAAGCTCCATTTATGTGTGCTTTTAACTTGGAGTAATAAAAAAAAAATTATTTGAATGGTTAATTGGGGCATAAATAGATGAATTGTAGATGTCAATCTGATTCATCCTAATGGATGGCATGGTCCTGCCTCCCAGCCACTCATCTCAAATGAATTGAGCTGTCTTCTGCAAGCTTGAGGTCTGCTCCTGCACATCACCCTCTTATGGAAAGTGCTGGAAGGCACTTGCTGAAGGGAACAGAGACTGACTGAGATCCCAGTGTTAATCGAGACAGGAGCACAAGTATTTTAGTTTAAGAGCTATGATATGGACAATCACTTCTCTGATAATCTCAGCCACAGAGAAGCCAAAAAGAAAACTCCTATAAAGTTTATATCGCAAAACATAAATGGCTGGAGGTGTCAGTGAGAGAAATGGAGGATTGCATGAACATGTAATCAAATCAAATTGCATATTGAGGAGCAATTAAAATAAATTCATTATTAACTGGAAAAAAACTATAAGAATGTTGTTGTTACTGTCTTTTTTTTTTTTTACTTCTTCAAATCAGTGTCACTGTTAAGTGCACTAACAGATCTTTGCACTGGAAGAACTTGTCTTGTGCCTCTCTGCTGCTGAGGCTGGACTGGCAGGATGCTCACACAGAGACATCCCCAGGTCATGTTCAGCAGTGCCAGGTACAGATCTGCACTTCCTTAGGTCTGACTGCTTTACCACAAATCATCTTACAGCTGTCTCTACATGACAGAGGATGCTAACAAAAGTAATTCCTCCTCCTCCTCCAGTGCTGGGTAGGTTTTCCAGGTCATCAGAAATAATGAACATTATCAGCTGTTGCTGTGAAAGGGCCTAATATCAGTTAGGAGTGCACGAGCCCTGCTCTATTGACAGTGAGTAGGATGTGCTCAAAGAAGATAGAATCATAATTTTAAATAACTCATATTTTTTATTCCCTCATCTACCATGCTCTCCATCTTACACACATTTAAGTTTAACAAGGTGTAAGCTGGTCAAACCCAGCCATATGACTAATGTGGAGAAAGGAATGCCTTTGTATGAAGAGAAAATTACCATTCTATCTATGTAAATACACCACAACACATTGCACCATAGCAATGTATTGCATAGACAGATGTCTGCTTTCCTCCCTGCTCACTGAATATGTCCTTTCCTCAGCCACCACCTCTTAGCAGGAAAACAGCACCCTTTGGTCAGCACGAGCTTCTGCTCTGACAAGCTCTGGTCCAGGCACAGAAGAGGGATGTCAGACCTCCCTGGTCTAACATCAGATTATCAAAGATGCCAGTGCCTTAGTCTAAATCTAGATTAGGTTTCAATTAGATAAACTGCTAACTGCATCTTGGGTAATTTCCTATGATTTTTCCATGAGAATCAGAGATCTGATGTGTTGGCAGTTGTCTAGACTCAGCACATCCAGAGTGGTTTTCTTAGCCTTGGTCAGGCTAATTCATGGATTAAAGGAGGAAGGGAAAATTCCTTCCATGAATAAAGCACTAGCTATTTTGGTCACGAGTGGTATCAGCTACTTATAACTCTATTCCTGGAAATGAATGCATGGCTGTGCAGGTGGTTTTGGCTTGCTTGAACCTGGATGGATGTTCCAAGTAAAAGAGCTGGTGATCAGAGCTAGCATTCAGTGCAGAACAGGAAGAGCATCTCTGTGCCCTGACCTGCCAAATTAATGAAACCAGGATCCACAAGGACTGATTTCAGAAGTGAGCAGGTAAATACAAGCACCAAATACTTGGGCAGAGCCATTATAAATGAGGGGAAATACCATTACTCATTAGGAAATCATTGGAGGGCAGCTGAAGAGGAAAAGGGATCACCTGATGGAATCATACACACAGCATAAGGAATAAATAGAGACTAAAATCTTGATACACAATCAAAATGAGAACTAAGTTTTACCAAAGAGAGGAACCACTTATATCATGCAAGAGGAATGCAGCTTGGGTGAAAATGACCACGAAACAACATAGTTCACGAGCCATAGGAAAGGAAAAAAGGAAAACAGCAAAATAAATACAATGGACTTCCAGAAACCATATTTCAAAAACCTCACAGTACCGATAACAAGTCTCAGAGAAAAGAGAATTCAGGAAAGTTTGCAGCACCTTAAAGAAACAATGGTAAGGGCATCAATTCAAACAATCTCAGCAGAACAGGGAAAGCAGTTTTTGTAGGAAACAAACTATTTTCTTAAAATGTGACCACTTCATTGGCCTGTAATGAAATAAATGAAAAATTTTATTCAGAAAATGGAAAAGACATTCACTGGAATGGGAATGTAAATGTAGAGGCAGAAAATGTAGGGACCAAACAAAAAATCAAGATGCAAAAAAAAGAAATACAACCAACAGGTTCGAGAGGACATCAAGAAAACATAAAATACATTATGAGGGACATAAAGGCCATCCATCAGAAGAACTATCCAACAGGGAAGAAAGCACCTGCCTTCTTCACTACAGCTTTCAGTAGGAAGACCACTTGTACCCAAATGGTTTGCACAGTTGGAGCCATGGATGACAGGAAACGACCTCAGTCTAGAAGGAAGAAAGAATAAGTATACTTGCCTTGATTACATACAATATGCTTAGACCGCTTGTTAAAGCAATTTCACAGCCATTAACAATTCTCTGGGATCCCACAAAGAAACAACAAAGTGTCAAAATACTGCAGAAGTGAGACATAACTCCTTTTTGGAAAAGAGAGGAGCTTAAGAATATGGCACAAGCCAATACCATTGGAATTTCCAGAGAAAATTGGAATAAAGAAATGTTCTTTAAGCATCTGAAAAATAACAAGGAATTGAGTAATGGCTAACACAAATTAATTAGATCACCTAGATATCTTTCCTAAAGCCCTAAGACTAAAAAGATGCTCAATGGATGGCAAACCAAACTGAAGTCAACAACACTATGCTGTTGCAAGAAATAAACGAAAAGGAAAAAATTATTTAAGCAAGTATCATGTGGCACGTACAGCTAGGAGTGATTTCTGCCTGGCCTGTGATATGTTCCTCTCATCTCATCCAGTGCTGCAAAGATCTCACTGGAACTCTGTGTCCAGTCTGGGGCACTGGATTTTAAGTTAATTGAGGAACTAGGGCAGAGATACTGCAGTAGGACTACACAAATGAAGGGTCTAGAAAATACGGTCAACAATCATGTAAGACCCCAAAACCTTTTTTTTTTTCAATTATAGAAAAGAGACCTCAGAAAGAGGCACAACACTAGTCTTCAAATACTTAAAGGGTAGCAGCAGAGAGGAAGGGAATTTGCTAAGCTGAGCTCCACATCCATTGCAAAATGTTCAAGAAGTGGGATCAAAACATAGTAATGCAGCAGCAGGCATTTTCTGATGGTTAACCATTAGAACAGGTTATTACATCTAAGAACTTTCTGTCTGAAGATATTTTTAAATCACCTGATATGCAAGAAGCAGGCACTGTTTTTCCTCCCTTGTGGAATGGGATAAACCAATCTTTGGATATCCCTTCTGACCTTGCTCAATGTGATTCATGCACCAGGAAAGCCATGGGCAGGATGGCTGCAATGAACCTGAGGAGCAAGGGCTGGGTGTGGGTAGCAGACACAGGAAACAGCATGGTTCAGCCAGTTTTGAAAAAGCTTCTCTGATGGGCTGTTTTCTGAAAACCACAAAGAAGAGAAACCACTAGGAGGGCAAGAACTTCACTTTAAGAGAGTGGATTGTATCTCAGAAGTGAGCTGAGCTGGTTTTCTAATTTTTTTTTTCCCAAGTGACCAGTTAGCACCTCCACCCTCACCCCAGGTGTTCCCATTTTAAGCAGGGCTCACACACAGGTGGTGATGAGTTGGGAGTAACTCTCAAAGGCTGTGTTCAGTGGTTCTCCTCCACTCTATCAATGTTGCTGGCCTTTAGTACCCAGCTGCACAAACTGTGTCCAACTGTCTTCTTGGGCCAGACTCAGCATATGCTTCTGCTGGCAGAAGACCAGGCCCCAAAAGCAGAAAGCATGCCAGGCTGCAAAGTTAAAATGATAGGAAACCACCTCTTTTCTCCTCTGAAGCCCACGGAGACCAGTGCCAGATCAGAGCTGGGCAATCACTGAAATAGAAAAGGGTGCTGCCAAGATCTCAGCTCCTTTCCTGGCACAACTTCCATCAGGCATAACTTTACTTTCCTAGTAGTCAGGAAGGAAGACAAATATAAGCACTACCTTATGCCTTCTCCACCTGGTCTTCTCTTGGGCTGTACGAGCAGCTTAATCCTAAGAGAAACCAGTCCCAGGTCTTATGCTGGACGATATTTTAAATCAACATCTTTGCAGCTTAGATCTGGTTTGCTTCCATGAAGAGAAAGCATATGCATGTACACCCTTATTAATGACATTACACAAGCCATATAAACCCAACAGGACTCTTCAGTCAAAGTCAAGGGACAAGATGTGTGTTTAGCCTGCCAAACCAAGAGCAAAACTCAAAATACCTTGCTCCAGTCAAGTTACACAAAGAAGAGAGAAAGAAAATTCTTCTCTGCTGGTTACCCTCTACCTCTGTTCCTGAGCAGTATTCTTCATCCATATCCTTAACCCTGGCCCACAAGGCTTCACATGGAGAAGGAAGGAGAGAAGTTAATTCTTCACAGCTGGTTCTGTCCTGCAATGCCTTGCTCTCAAGGACAGGCAGCTGTAGCCTTTCCGGACACAAAGGGAGGATTAACTCCTACCCTGCCAATTTTCAGATGGATAGCATCCAAAGCGATCTTCTTTCCTTTAACTTTCCCAAGTGGACACATTCTGGCCTGGGTAAGCGAGATGTATGTCCATGTCGATATGCTTACAGATAAATGACATTCCTATACCTCTAAGGCACATGGATAAACCCCACCACTTCCTAGCTGCTGAGATACTCCTCAGCACCTCCTCAGGATATTTTATACAAACGATTTAATGAGCATACTTCCAAAGGATTTGCATGCAGGCATAACCTTAGCACAAGTGCGCATCTAGAGCACAAAAATTAAAATCCTGGCCCAGAGGGCTGGGAATGAGGAGGTGCAGGATGCCGGCACCCCACCCTGCCTGGGGCTGGCAGTGAGTGCATCCCTCCCCTGCCAGAGGGACCGATGTTCTCCAGTCCTGTCCCCTGTGCAGGATGAGTAACTGCTGGCTGCATGCTCAAACTCCAGTTAAAGTCAATCATGAGTTTTCTCAGCCTTATTTTCACCCCTCTGTCATGCACAACCCCTGGTTCCCACTTGTTACCGTCATCAGGAGTTGCCAGAGAAAAGAGAAGGAGCAGTGGCAGGAGGAAGCAAGGGAGCAGCAATGGGAGGATATTTATGCTTTTTTAATCTGGATCTTGGCAGCCCTTGTTTTGGTAAGGAGGGAGCAAAAGAACATCACCTCAAAGCTTGTGCTCAGCATAGGGAAATTTATATCAACACCCCCTGAGCAGTAGGCAGGTGTCTGCATGCATGGGACTGCATCGACAGCCCCATGACCCAACACAAAGGCACAGGGACCCTTCTCTGGGGAAGGTGAGGGGACAGTGACCCTGCAGAGGGAAAGGAAAGGTCTTGGCCTCACCTACTGGAAAAAGGATGGCTGCTGGCACAGGGTGCAGCCAGATGCAGGATGGCCGAGGGAGGCGGTGGGTTGAGTGACAGCAGGCTGGGCTGCAGGTGTGGGTGTAAGAGGAGACACTTGCTTACACTTGGCAGCCGGGGCCTGGAGCAGGCCTGGGAGCGTGCAGCTGATTGGGAATGAGTTATGGAGCCAGTCGCCTCCGGCGTGCTTGCTCAGAGTGGGGGAAGCCCTGTCTGAGAGCTGTCCTGCAGCAGGGGCCCAGAACCCGGGAAATGCTGGAGGAAAAGCAGGCAAATCCTGCCACTGCTCTCCTGGAGGCAGGAGTTTGGTGGCCTGCTGGAAGTGACCAAGGTGCCCAAAGGCTGCACAGGGTATTTTGCTTCTCATCTCGCCTAACTTCATCTCTCTCCAAAGGCTAGAAGGTGGCAGCCCTGGTGGGAAGGGAGGGACAGTGCCAGAGGCTGGACTGCCCTCCTTCAGGGCTGGTCACACATGGGTCATCTGATTCACATTGTCCAAGCTCCAAGGGATGTCTCCTCTTAACCTTGCTCAGCATTCACCTCCAGATCTGGTCATTAGGCTTTTTGAAAAGCTCTAAGTTCATTTGCTAAGAAATACTCCTGCTGCATTACCTGAAATCCATCACTATCTATGCATAACCATAATGAAACAGCTTTCCATACCCAAAGGAGAATAGAGTGAAATTCCATAGGACTCAAAAAATAATAACCACAGCAAGAGAACCAAGGAGTTCAAGCTGAAAATGAGGCTGCAGCACTGAGAAGAATAAAAGGAAAGTTTCCCCAAGCAGAGAGAATGGCCGGAAATAGCTGCACCTTCCCTCTCTGCTCCTGTGAAGTCAGGTTACAGTGAGAAAAGGCATTTTAAAATGGCACCAGAGTTTCTGAGTACTGTGGAATATTTACAAAGGCAAAAGCAAAGCAAAAGAAGAGCACACAGTGTGCTCAAGGTAACAAAGAAATTCTGTGATACAGCAGGTAACCGAGCTTGGCTCTATAGAGACTAAGCATATGCTGTAACTACTGGATCATCTTTCTTCTGTGTTACATTTGCTTAACTTGGTGATAAAAATGTATGTCTTCCTCCACAGGCATATTGACCGCATAGTGCTGAAGGTAGATTGTAAGGTTTTATGTTTGTTTATCATGATACATACAAACAAAATACCTGTCTTGCAAAATATTTTGGCTGCCATCCACCACAAAATAATCTTTAGGCAGAAAGCTCATCTAAGAAACTCCTTCCTTTCAGCCACCAGAAAGAGTAATTAAGAAACTAAAAAGCATTTGCCTGTCCATTTAGAAGCCAGTGAGCAGCTCAGCTGGGCAAAGAACACAGGCTCAGTGGAGTTTTTGATTAACAAAATGTAGCAACTTTAATACGAGACCTCAACCCACCATAACAACTCTCCCTAAGCTCTCCCCTCTTTCCCTCTGCCATCATCTAAAGTTGGTTATCCCAGAGGTTATCTTAACCAAAAAAATGCTTGAATGCAATTATCTTGGGACGCACAGTTTCAAAGAGAGGACACATAAAATAATTAAAAGCAATATTCACCTCTCCACTTCAGAGAGCTCCTGTTTGAGCTCCAGAGGGATGAGAGGGAAAGTAAAGGATGCTTCCTAGAGAGCAAGTAAGGTGAACGAGGACAGCAGAGGGGTAGGTTCAGGACAGTGGGGAAAGTAGGAAACTGGAGCAGATTGTGGCAAGTGGGAGACGTGGTGGGGAAGAAGGAGCAGGTCTGTAGGTGGGGAAGCGGGAAAGGAAGGGGAGCAGGGCGGACAAGAGGATTTTGGAGAGCGGCTAGCCAGCTGGCACACATATAGCAGCTGCTGCTGTGTCAGCCTAGGAGAGTAGCTGCAGCTGCACGCTGGCCATGAATAGCAGAAGAGCAGCGTGCCGGCTGGCTGCTGGAGGGACGGGGGCAGCGGGGCGCTGAAAAGGCAGAGGGAGGCTCTCTGAAAGCTTTTCTGCGCAGGGGAACTTGACAGCCCTTTGATTTCTGAGCTGTTTGTTCTCCAATTGTCCACTCCGCTGGATGATGAGTACGAAAGAGTTAAATGGGGAGAGGGGGGGAGGGAGAGAAACAGTAGGAAAACCTAGGTCCTAAATGCAGATCTGGGCTTTGATACCGTGTCCATAGCATGCAGTTGTCTGCATGTATAGCTTTCATAGTTGTCAGCGAGGATCAAAATCACAGAGTGCTTAAACTAAAGGAGAAATCTCCGCGCAGTTACCCTCATATTTGCTTGAGCCACCACTGGAGGAGGACATGATCCACCACTTGGCCATCTGTTCTGTGTGCCGCACATGTCACTCCACGAGCCCTCCCGTGTGAGCTCCTACGGGGCTGTGGGTTCACACACCCTTTGTGCCTCCACGTCAGCGTGGGTGTACACACCCCATGCAGTATTCCACAGCCATACGTGGTTCTACACAGCTGTAGGTGCGTGCACTCCACACACTCCTCTGGGGCCGTGGGTGTCGCCAGCCTCACTGTTCCTCTGGAACCACGGGCGCATCCACCCCACGCACTCCTCCACAGCTGTGGCTACACACACCGTGCATGTTCTTTCACTAGCATGGATGATCCCATGCTCTGTTCTCCTCCACGGCTCCATCTGCACATACCATGCATCTACATGACTGCAGGCACAGCAAACCAGTGCCGTTGTCCGTGACCGAGTGCACACTATTCCTCCACAGCTGTAGGTGATCACCCTGAGCGCTCCTCCACAGCTGTAGGTGATCTTTGCTTGAGCACTCCTTTAGAGCTGTCGGTGATCCCACCCTGACCACTCCTGCATAGCTGCAGGTGATTCCCCCCCACACTCCTGCACAGCAGTGCCAATTCCTGCATTATTGGGGTACTCCCACCCCAAGCATTCCCAGGCTATACGTGCCCTTCCATGCCTGTCTGCACGCTCCCTGGGCAGTTCCACACGAGCGTGGCGCAAACACCGCCCGCGCCCTCACAAGCAGAGGTGCACCCACCCTACGCCCTCCTTCTCCACGGTCACAGGCAGCCTGTGGCTATTCCTCCAACACCGTGGGCTGGGTATCCACCCCACACCCACCGACACGCGGGTGCGCGTCCTCAGCCGCGCTCCTCCACGCCCGCGGGTGTCCCTCATCCCCCTGCGCCACCTGGCACTGACGAACCCCGCTGCGGTCGGGGCAGGGCGGAGCAAGAACCGCCCGCCGCCCTTTAAGAGCCGCGGCGGGAGCGGCGCTGGCCCCACCCGCCGGCCACGGGGCCGGGCCGTCCCCCTCATTAATATGAAGGCGGCGGCCGCGGCGGCGAATGGGTAATGAAGCTGTCACTCCGGCACCTACTTGTTGGGTGTCCGCGGAGCCGAGGCGCACAGAGGGCGAGCGGAGCCCGCGGGAGGGGAGCGGCGGCGGAGCGCTCCGGGCGGCNCGGCCGCGGGGCGCCGCGGCTGCCTTCTCCCTTCTCCCTTTGCACCTTTCTCGTTTCTTACTTATATTGATGTCTGTAATGCTGCGTACGTATGCGTATATATATGTGCACGTATGTATGTTGCCGCGGCGGGGTTAAACCCGCAGCCGGCGAAAGTTGTCGTGGGGAGCCGGGAAGCCGCAGCACCGCGCTGCCGGTGCTGCCCCCGGCCGCGGTAGTAACGAGGCTGTCTCCTCTTCGGTTTTTATTTTTAGGTGTCCCGGTCCACGGGCTATTTCGAGCTGCAGCTTAACTCGGTGCGGAATGTAAACGGCGAGTTGTTCAATGGGGAATGCTGCGATGGCATGAAAAGCCCCGAGAACCTGGACTGCTCCCGGGACGAGTGCGACACTTACGTGAAAGTCTGCCTCAAGGAATATCAGGCCAAGATCACCCCGGTCGGACCCTGCAACTACGGATTCGGATCTACCCCCGTTCTCGGTGGAAATATTTTCTATTTGAACAGCAACAAATACTCCCACCAAGGCAGAACCCCCGAGACGGGCAGGATTGTTATTCCCTTCCAGTTCGCGTGGCCGGTAGGTTTTTAATCGCGCTCTCGTTATCACCCTTTTTCTGTGTTCCCCCCGCGCCCGCTCCCGTCGGTGCCGCTCCCGCTCCCCCGTTACTGAGCGGAGCCAGCTGCCGGGGCGCTGCCTTGGGCGCGGCCGCCGCTTCCCGGGGCTGCGGGGCACGGCCGGCGGCGCGAGGAGCAGGGGCGGCTTCCCGTGGGTGCTGCGGGAGCTCCGGGGAGCGGCCGCAGGCTGGCTGCGGCCGG
>WAAG01030529.1:15979-27250 GCA_013390105.1 Tichodroma muraria
CCCTGGGATGCCGCTCGCCCTGGGCTCCCGCCGAGGCGGCTGCCCCGCGGCCACGCTCCCGGGCGCTGCGGCACTCGCTCCCCGGCAGCGGGCCCGCTCCCGGCTCTCAGCTTCCAGGATGCTGCCGGCAGCCGGAGAGGAGCTCTGGAGTCCCTAGTGGTAACGGCAGGGAGACGATCGGCTCCTTTCCCCCTCTTTTATCCGCGGTAAAGAATGGGACCGGCACCGCAGCTGCGCCACGGTGAGCGCTAACCGGCGGCTTTGCTCGGTGCCGCTTGCTGACCTCCTTTTCTTTTGGCATGCCGTATTTACCTTCTTAGCCGCGTGGCTGCTGTTTTGTGTCACACTTGCAATAAGCTCTCAGCAGGACCTCTCTGTCCTTCCAATTTTCTTGTATAACTGTATTGCAGTGTCTTCATCCTGAGGGAGCTGCTGCAACTGAAGAACAGGGGGAGTAAATAAGTTGCTTTGTGTGGCTTGCTTGTTTTTCTTTTACCTTCAGGCCAAGTTCTTGATACTGTAAAATAAAGTTTTCCTCTATATTCTGGCAGAGTATAGAGGCAGAACTATATACTCTGCCAGAGTACTTTTCTATACTCTGGCAGAACCTGTGAGCAATCTTTCTACGCTAATTTTTCACTTTAGTATGTCACAGGGTAAAAATTGGCTTGTTACTATCAACCTGCGTACCTTCTATGAAAAATGCTTGTGAAGTGTTGTGCATGTGCTGGAATATTCATGGTATAGACAAGGATGTGAATCTCTAATGCCACCAGTACTATCAGATGTTGCCAGACACTGCATCTCCTCTGGTTTTCCACCTGTCACCTGAGGTACCTCATCTCTTACCTGCCTCTCATTTTATGCTGATGCTTTTAAGGAATATTTTGCGGTTCTGTAGATGTTTGATTATTATTTTGGTCTGAAGTATATTCTGCTATTTCAATACCCACCACCTCTTGCCCCTTGCTTGTGACTTTACACTATGCAGAGCAAAGAACAGATTTGCAATCTGGTGTGCGCCAGTGGTAAAAAGCCTGGTCACAACAAGCAGCTCCAGTGACGATTAGTGACTTGATTTATGTTGGGTATTGAACAGGCAGGGTACAAGTGTTTGTGTTTCTCCAAGTGTGAAGTAGGACATAGCAGATTGGTAGGGTCTGCAGCAAAGGACAAATGTAACCTTAAGTGGGATTTGTATCCTTGTATCCAGGTTGCTTTCTGTCATCCTGTAACCAAGGGCTAAGAAGTCACGTGTCACCTTCTGCAGTGTTGATGCTGTAAGTGGAGTTGCTTAAGGCTGTATATAAACCTCACTACAGGTATAATTTAACTATTCTCTCTTCAGTTGCAGAAGAGTGAAGAGCACTGTCTCTGTACCTTGTCACCCCGTATGTGCTGCAAAGGATTTTTCTGTCATATCTATACCCGCATGTATTTCGTTCCTCTTGCATAATTCATTGTTGAAGAATTTGCATTTCCCTGAAGTTGAAAGTTCCAAGAGTGCATTGTAATGATGAGAGAAATGGGGGCAGAAGAAGCTGACTGGGTTTGGGGTTTTTTTTGACCTAGCATTCTTGTAAATTTATTTATTGTACAAAAAAATCTGTTAACTAAAAGACAGTTGAACTGGTGCCAGTGGAATATTTCAGACTTTAAAAGTGACAAGACCCACTTATATTCATACTTGAAAAAGCATTTTCTGATCTGCCTCAGCACAAGGTGACCATCTGTCTGTGTCCCATACTAACCCGGCAGTGAGGGAAAGATGAACCTTTGGCTGTCTCCTGTATGCAGACACCCACATGCCCTTTTTTTTCTCTCCAAAGTCAGTTGTTTACTACATGTTTGATATGGGGAATAGTCATGGGCAAATGGGCGACTGTTTTTGGGCAGATGCACAACAAGGGGGCTTTGGTGTGGTACCAGGTAGGGAACTGTTGTCACATGTAATAACATATAAGTAGCCTATACAAGCCTACTCTAGTAGTTGGGGATCTGATAAAGTGCATAGAGTGCTGGGATAGCTACAGCTGTTTGAAAGATCTCACTACTCTTGAATAAGAGCTGAACATGTATGCTAAAGCATGCATGTGGCTTTTTTCACAGATCAGTGAATGAGTATCTTTCACGTGGGAGTCTTTCTTTTAAAGCAGATGAGCAAAGGATACTTCCAAGAAACTCTCTTGACTATTACATTTTAGTAACTTAGTTTTTTTTTTTTTTTTTAAATTTTTTTTTTTTAATGGATACATGGCATACATCAACAAGGATTTAAAGCACATAATAAGAGAAACTTGGTGAGAGAGCAATTAGCCCTCATTGAAGGGTACTCTTTGTTATGCTGCATCATTGAGTCATGGGAATAACCACCACTGTGCTAGGTTTCCCCAGTACTGTTTTCCTTTCCAGGGTGTCACTCTAAAGGCTTCAACCTCTCTAGCCTTTAGCACCTTGAACATGTGATGGAGGCTGTATTAGGTTGGGATGTGGCTCATCACAATATCAATAACGTTCTTGATGCCACACACGCTGCTCTTGGTGAAATGAAGCAAACCTAAAAGACAAGGTAATCAATTGTAGCTGAGAAGTACTTAGCTGGGAGAGAGGGCATGCTGAAGGCTGGCGTGACCTTTCCAGATTGTCACTCCATTTAGTATAATTAATGAAAATCTCTCTGCTGAAATGAAAGGTCTGTGCTTTTTTTTTGGGGGGGTGGGAGGAGGAGCTTAGGGAAAGATGGAGATACAGCTTTGGAAGAACTTAAATGACCAAATCTTGTTGTGAAAAAAGGAAGATTGTAAAGATTTAGGCAGCTCAGGTATGCACTGTTTCATTGTCAAATTATTGAAATTAATGTCTGTATCACAGTTTGCGTCACTGCAACATGTCTTCTGACACCTCTGGCAATTTCCCTCTTGACTGAGAATCATTTTTCATCTTCATGATGCACCAGGAATTTTTTATCAGCACTACAGAAGTGCTGTATATGTATTCATAGCTTGGCTTTGAAAGAGAGGCGCTTACAATAGGTTAAGACCTCAGGCAACCATAATTTCCCTTTTGGCAGTGCTCTGTTTGATCCTCTTCTACTCCTCAAATAAGTACACTAGAGGTCAAGGGAAGTGGGCAGTGTAACAAACCCAAACACTGACTATCACAGCCTAGAAGTCTGTTAAAACTTCTATTCAGACCATGTTGACATTGGTGTTTAAAAACAAAAATGTGTTCAAATTTTTGCCAACAACCAGAGCTGTCCAATTTAAATTAATCAGTTATTTGTCACTGTCTGGCATATTTTGTCTGAGTTGTTGTTATACGTTTTTTGTTGTTGTTTCCTTCCTATGTTTTACTGGAGCAACAATAGTGTGGAGACATTTATCTTGCAGAAAAAAAATCTGAGAATCATTCAAACATGTTTCCTTGGCTTTGTCATAGTAAATTTGTATGTCTAGGAAATGAGACTGGTTGCTAGTTGTTTTATTCTGATGCTGCTTCTCAATGGTTAGATACAATCTCATACTGCTTCCCTTGAGAAACACAAATAGTAGTATGATATTTAATCCTTTCACAACCAGAAAGAGAAAGTGGATGTAAAATTGACATAAAACAAATTTTGCCAAAAATACTCTATTCCTGTTGCATGGTGAATAAAAGGCCTAACTGATCTTAAATTTTAGGACTATGTATATGGGGTTTTATGGGGAAACTTGGGTTATTATTTTTGAAACAGCAAAACTGCATATATGTTTATTTTTAAAAATTCCATCCAGTCACAGGGCACTGTAGAGTGCTCTACTGTAATGGCCAGATACTCAATAGAGCAGAGTGATTATGAAGTGAATTTCATACTTCAGGAAAGAAAATTGCTTTCTAGTCATCTGGGGCTGTAGTCAACGCATCTATTTCTTCTCACTTCAAGAATATGTTTTCCAGAGTTAAATACTGGAAGCAACTGTCAGCAGGTTGTCTTTAACACGTGGCAGAGAGAGGGTGTTCAGGCAGTAGTTGCTTTTAAATCTAGAGGTACCTTTATTATGGATTGTGTTCTTAGTGCACTGCTTCCTATGACCCTACTGCAGTGTGGCTGAAAAATGGGAAAGGATTCAAAAACGGCTCACTTGGCTGCTTTTAAAATTCACAGCCACCTTCACATCTTATGATAGAGACAAATCTGGATTCAAACTGCCGAACTGTTTCCTACAGGCTGTGTCATAGCAGTATCCTTGTAGAAAGGTCCCATGGGGTTTAGAGAGTTTGGAAGGCAAGTTTAGGGAGCTCCAAGGGTTTTGTTTTATGAAAATGCTGTTCTAATTTCAGCAAAATAAACCATGAGTGAATGGTTGGCTTTTTCTAAACGCTTCCAAAAACAATTAACGGAGGCAAATATAGAGACAAGATTTTATCAGTCCTTTCCTCACCAACAGCTACGGATATGAAACTGATGACACTTTGTGACAAAGAAAACTCTTGTTCTGAATATTTATTCTTCCACTAAAAGGGGCAGTACTGATGCCACTGAAGCCTTAATGAGGTTTTGGAGGAAGACGTAATGATAACTTTTGGAAGAGGATAATTAACAATAATCATCTCGCACAATCTTTTTAGTCTTAAGCTTCAGTACTGAAGTGATTTCCTATAATTCAGGAAGACTGATGTAAACACAAGACTTCTGAGATGAATGTGAATCCCGTAGCATTCTGTAGAATTTCAGTTGTGTAAAGAACTGGAGCAAAACCGTTTTCCCTAATTTGACAACAGAGACTTGCCTTGTTTTGAGCAGGATGTGTGGCCTCCTTTAACCTTTCCACCTCGAAGGATATCAACACATGGAAACAAGAGGATTTTTCAAAGATAGCATATTGTGGTGCATTTCCTCCAGCTGCTGTTTATCTGTGTTACTCTGACCCAGTTCAGAGATGGAAATGGGCCTTTTGTATTCAGCAATGCACACTTAGCTCAGCCTTTATGGCTGGTGATGGAGTAGACATAACTTTTTGGATGCTAATAGAAAGCACACTTGTTTGACTCTGATCCTTCACTCTTACCTGCCCAGTGAGATTCTTCAAAAGGAGCGTTGTCTTCTCCATAGATTGTATTGAACGGTGAAGGTTTGCTTGATGCAAAAATTATTCACTGCATGTCTGCATCTGTTCTCTGTCTCTCCATGCTCAATCTGATCAGCAGAGCTCCACAATTTTTCGACTGAAAAAACCTTGAGTGAGAAAATGACATTAATGTTTTATGCCACTTTTTTTGGTTGAATAAACAATAGTGGAATACACAAAGGATTAATAGATCCTTTCTGTTGGGCTTCAGCTATATTATTATGAGACATTTTGTCTGCTAAAATATGTGCCCTACAGTACCTCTGCAGGCATAAGTTATCTGGTTTTTCCTCTCGAAGGATAGCTTGTCGGCCAAACAGCAATTATTTTTTATTTACAATGTACTATAACTTTCATGTTCCTGTTCCGGTACATGCCTCCATACGTAGTGTGTTACCTGCCTATATACATTAATGTTGGTACCTTAACAAAGAATCAAGTCTAAGCTTTTGTGTAGATAACTGAAAGCTGGTGTTGCATAGAGCTGATCAACGGAAAAATCTAAGACACAGCAATTTACAATACAAGCAAAACCATGAAATGTTTGTGCCTTTCTTTGCTGTCCATGTAGGATTAGAGTACTGCTGTAGAGTATGGGAGCTTGGTATGCAGGTTTCTGTTTTGATTCCTACGAAGTAATTTGGTAGATGAAAGCTGCTGGCCTCAATTAGACAAAATAAGGACCCAAACCTGAACATTGTGCCTCAAATCTCACCAGTGGCCTCTTGCTGAGATGGCTGTTCCTTTGTGTTTTCCTTTCTCCAGCAATCAGAATTGCCTACCAAAGTTTATCTAACACTTTTCAAATGTAATTTTGTCTGAAATTGAAGGAGGTCAGAGTGCATATTGAAATTCTTCTCCTGCTTCTAGGCATCACAAGAATAATATAAAGAGTTTAACTTCTGCTGTTTTCCTTCTGACACTGACAGTGAAATTTACTTTTGTATATGGTAAATTTAATCTCCCTTGAGTATTATAAATGTGTGTGTGTGATGTATGAGCATGTGTTTGCAGGGCTTTCTTCTGATCAAGACCTAAGTGAGCTTAAGGTAGGTTTGGTGCTGTCTCACTCCATAGCATTCTGTTTCATTGCATTAGCAAGTTGAAATGCACAGAAGTTTCAATCAAGTTAAATCTACACAAACCTCAAAATAGCATGAGTTCATGACATTGTACATCCCAACAAGATGTTACAAGGATGTTGTTTTATCAGACTGCTGCCTGTTCCTTCAGTATGCTGAAGAAATTGTAGAAAGTATTGGTTAAACTTGCTATAGAAAATTTCAGACTATGTTCTGTTCTTACCTTTGTAAAGATTTCAGAGTTTTAACTGTTTTTTTGTCTCTTAATCTTCATTTTTGTTGCTGAGTTGCCCTACTTCTAGATATTAAAAGGTGACTTGTGTAGAACTGAATTTGTGCGCTAAAGGTCAGCACAGTTTTTAAAAGTCTCCTTATAGTAGAACAGAAGAACAAATCACAATTTCTTTACTTGCTCAGAGAGCCCTGATGCATTTGTTGACCACCAATGCCTTTTCTAAACTTTTAGGGGATGTAAAGAAGGTGTATTAATTGAACCTGATCCAAATCAACTGGTATGGTTTGTGTTACAAAAATACTTTAGCAAGCCCGTTATAATGTTTCTATCAGAATCACTACGCCAATGAAACCAGAATTGGATGTTATATTTTGAACTAAATTATTTTACAGTATGTTTTCTGTAAAGGCTTATTAGGGGAAGTAAATTACATGTGGAAGGTATGTTGATCAGAGCTGATTGAGAGAATAAATCTTGCAATTTGAGTTTCCTCAAATTTGAGATTTGAGTAATTTTACATTTGCAATTGAGTTTTCCATAAAACAAGAAAAAGCAGCTGGCAGAATCTTGTCTCTGAATTATGTAATATAACAAGGCATGTTACTGAAGTCATAGAATCATTAAGGTTTAAAAGAATTCTAAGATTGCTGAGTCCAACTATTAACCCAACACCACTGTGTTCACCACTTAATGATCTCAAGTGCCTCAGCCACATGTTCTCTTTGAACGCTTCTAGGGATGGTGAGTCAACTGCTTCCCTGGCCAGCCTGTTCTCGTACTTGATAACCTTTTTGGTGAATAGATTTTTCTTCATATTCCGTTTTTTCTTCATATTCCCTGGCATAGCTCAAGGCCGTTGCCTCTCATCCTGTCACTTGTTACCTCAGAGAAGAAAGTAAGGCCCACCCGGCTATACTCTCCTTTCAGGTAGTTGTAGGAGTGCTAAGCTTTCCCCTGAACCTCCTTTTCTCTAGGTTAAGCACCCCTAGCTCCCTCATGCATTTCTCACAGGACCTGTACTCCAGACCCTTCATCACCTCTGCCCTTCTTTGGACATGTTCCAACACCTCGATGTCCTTCTTGTCGTGAGGGACCCAAAACTGGACACAGCACTTGAGGTGCAGCCTCACCAGTGGCAATCACAAAGTCATTGTCACTGCCTTGGTCCTGCTGACCATATTATTGTTGGCCAGGATGCTGTTGGCCTTCCTGGCCATCTTGCCACATGCTGGCTCATGCTCAGCTGTGGACTGTCCATGACTGTGGACCAGCACCCCCAGATCCTTTTCTTCTGGGCTGTTTCCCAGCCACTCTTCACCCAGCCTGTAGTGGTGCATGGAGTTGCTGTGACCCAAGTGCAGGACCTGGCAGTCTTTGTGGAACCTCATACCCTTGGTCTCAGCCCAACAACCCAGCCTGTTCAGATCCCTCTGCAGAACCTTCCTACCCTTCAGCAGGTCAGCACTCCCACCCATCTCGGTGCTGTCTGTGAACCTGACAGGAGGTGCACTCAAGCCCTTTGTCCACATCACTGACGTTGAGCAGGACTGGCCCCAGCACTGAGCCCCAGGGAACATCACCTGCGACCGGCCCCCAGCTGAGTGTAAGGCCATTCACCACCATGCTCTGTGCTCAGCCATCCAGCTGTTTTTGCCCTGTGAAAAGTACACACCACCACACTATGGGAAGCCAGCTCCTCCAGGAGAATGGTGTGGGAAACTTTCAAAGACTTTACTGAGGTGCAGGTAGACAAAATCTGCTGCCTTTTCCTCATCTCTTAAATGGGTTACCTTGTCATAGGAGATCAAGTCAGTCATGCAGGATCTGCCTTTCCCAATCTCATGCTGTCTGGGCCTTTTTCCCTAGCTGTGCTGCATTCCAGATGATCTGCTCTGCTCTGCGACTTTTCCTGGCACTGAAGTCAGGCTGACAGTCCTTAAACTTGGGCTCATCCAGGATTTAAATCTGAGACCTCTTGTACCCTATGTGAGAATTATACCCCTAGAGGAACAAGCTGCCATGGATATATTAATAGTTGTTTCTGATTATTTCTCTAACTCCTGAATGTTAAAAAATAGGAAAAATAAAACAGACTTTCATTTTCAGTAAGAACTTACAAAAATCAAAATAGCAAAGGCAAACTCTTCTTATTTCTTCGCAATATTCTGAATAAGGAAAACGGACGGAAGGACATGGAGTGACAAAAGGCATCTGAATTGGCAAAGATTTGAAGGATGGGAAAATTGTTACATTTGAGTCCTTTTTTAAGTTCAAAGTGGCTTTTAAAGAGATTGTGAAGTTGTTACAAAGCTAATTCAGTACAGTCAAGTGCAAGGTAGTGAACTTGGGAAAGCAGTTTGAAATGTTCAAACCCACTGATGGGTTCTAAGTTAAATGTTGCTGTTCATTCACACAGTTGGCTTTGTTATTGGATTATTGAAAATATCTGCTTAGTGCTCAGCTATGGTCAAAATGATGAAAAATTACACCTATAGTTTTTGAACAAGAAAGGGATGAGAATATACTAGTAATATATATGTTGCTGTTTCAGCAGAGGATATGTGAAGTATTTTTTTAAATTTTTGTTTTGGTTTGTTGTTTTTTTTTTTTTTCCTTCATTTTGGAGAAGAAAGAACAGAAAAAGGCAGGGCTAGAAAGAAAACATTAGAAAGAAATAAAGAACTCTGAATTTTCTCTGGTCTTAGTGGAAAAGTTTCTATTGACTGCAGGGGTATACCAGCAAGATTTTTGTGGGGGAGCTGTGATGAATGTTTTGAATAGGGAAGAATAAAAATAATAAAAACACTCTGCTTGTAAGGATTCTTAAGATATTCCTAAATGAAGAGAAATATTAAAGATTGTGTCCTCTAGATTTCTTGATTTCTGCTTTTGGGATAACACGTAGGGATAACACGTAGGGATAACACGTAGGGATAACACGTTTATTTAATGAGGAAAGGGGAAAAAATAGTCTTTTCAAGCAGCACTTGAGGAAAAATTAGTTTTATTTGCTCTTGATGCATAAATAGAGAATCTCATGTTATCTTTCTGAACCTTTTCCTGAGAACAATAAAAAGAAAAGGGAGAAAATGGGGTGGCAAAGAAATATTTGGTATCTCTCTCACCACTTTTCTCTAACAGAATGAGACTAAGCCAATTTTTCTTACATCTGGAGAACTAGAGAAAATTAAGACTGTTTTGGTTTTTTTTTATTATGAGGATAGGACTATAAAAAAAGCTGTGCTATACCAATTTTTGTGCTTCCAAATGTGTGCCAACTGCTGACCATTGCATGCAGGAAGATAAATTTCATAAAGGAAGGCACCTTCAGATCTGCAACCTACCTGTGCTTTAATCCAAAGGGTCTTGTTTGCTCTTGGATCAGGTGAGGCCACATCTTAAACATCAGTGGTTATGGTGATGATTGCTTATATTACGTATACAATTTTTGTCTAGTATTATTTGCCTCATCTATATCTCTTTAACTGTTGTGCCATGACCTAAGAAAGGGAGACCTTGTACATAAAATAGTGAAAAAACTACAGAACTACCGAACATACTGGGGTAGCTTGGAACTGCAGGGCTCTTTAAAAGATTGTAAAGTGAAAAGAAGGGGCTCCTGTATCTTAAAATATGCATAAATTATGGCTTCATTTCTGTTTCAGGCACTGGTGACACAACTCCTATGGTTTATGATATGAGTGGCCTGAGGCAACAAGAATTTGAGAAATAATATGCTCCATTATTCTCTATAATGAGTTTAGCACACAACAGGAGTGCGTACTGGCTGTTTGTTAAGGACTGCGGTCTTCAGGGTGCAGGGTAACTGAGTTTCAGCTGTGTGTGTTATAGGTGTTGAAATGACTGAAAACAGACTGTGTCAGCAGTATAAATCTCTGTTAGCACTTCCTTGAATATGGAGTGTGAGAATACTTATTTATTTTCTTTCCAGTGTTAGCAGTATACCTTCAGCCAGATAGCGAATATAGTGGGGATGTGCGCTGTGTGTTGGTTTTTTGTTTTGCCAGTGGCAGGGTTTGTTTCCCTTATGGGCACTGAGACTGTTACATGTGCTTCTATGCACTTGTATCCTTGGGAATTTTTAGATAAAATATTCTCATTTGTCTTTGGGGTTTTTTTCCTCCTTTGAAGGAAAGTTGTCCTGAAAATGTTGAAAACCCTGAATCTTGAACTGTTCTTTCTTTTTGCAGAACCTGATCTGCAAAAGCAATAGTAGCTCAAGCCTCTGAATTTACCTGGAAAGGCTCTTTGGGACTGATTTAACTAGTTCAGTCCTGGGATGGAAAATGATGTTAAAGACTTCTCTGTTAAGACAGTTAAATAGGATAGCAGATTGTTACTAAATCAAGGTTTTAATCTTCCTTTAATTTTTAAAGGCGGCACAAACTGTGCAGAGGAAAAGCACTAGACAATTTTAGAAGAAGCCATTAAAATGGATTACTCTTGCAAGAAGACTGTTGCTTTCATTAGAGTAACTGATAACTTTGCTTCTCCCTACTCCACCAATTCTTTTTCTCAGCTTATGGGAGAGTACTCCTTTCCCAAAGAAGTACTGATTGCAAAGATGATAGGATAATCTTAGTAGGGATATGCTAATGGTTAGATTAATCTGAAATATTTTAAGTTAAAATTTTATTTTATTTAGAATGTGTTGGTATTTGTATGTCAGACATTGTAAAGGCAAATTACAATTTGTTTTCAGGTGTCACTTTTCACTTCTTGATACCCATGGATGCTGTATTTAACTTTTTTTGTCCAATGATGCATCCATGACAAGGAATGGCAGTATATTTTTGCTTCTTTTATACATGAATTTTACCAGTCT
>WAAG01030539.1:1368-11783 GCA_013390105.1 Tichodroma muraria
CACACTGTCCCTGCACACAGTGTCACACCGTCCCTGCACACAGTGTCACACGGTTGTCCCTGCACAGTGTCACACACTGTCCCTGCACACGCTGTCCCTGCACACCAGGAAGAGGTGCAGGAGCAGAGGGGGTGGGCTCTGGGTTCAGATCCCATCCCATCACTCAGCACGAGAAAGGTCAAGGCCCCACAAACCAGCTCGGCCACAGCACCCAGGACAGGGATCCCACAGCACCCAGGGATCAGCCCCAGCCTGGCTCTGCTGCCAGGCTGCCCCCAGGCACAGGACAGGGGACAATGACAGCATTCCTGTCACTGAGGGAGCTGCATCTGCTCCTCCCACAGCCCTGATCCCGCCCAGGGGGGAGAAGCAGAGTTTGGTGCTGCTTGGACACAGTGGGAGGATTTGGCAGCTCCTTCCCAATGAGAAACCCTCGGAGCGACACGTGGGGAGCTCCAATCTCCGGAGGAGAAGGGGAAGAGCAGATCCCGCACGTTGGACGTGCCAGGGGAGACAAACTTCCCAACCACCTCCCACTCTGCAAAGCTGATCCCTGTGAAACTCGGGGAAAACAAAGGATTAATCAGGGAGCACTGCAGCCCTGCAGAGCCGGGGTGGAGAACAGCTCTGAGCCACAACCACGACTTCAAAACAGCCTCCAGAAATGGATTTTTCGGGAAAAGGAGACGGGGTGACTCCAGACAGACTCCACGAGCACAGCCCAGCTGCAGAGCTGCCTCCTGTGAACAGTTTCATGCCTCAAAGGTTGGAAACCAAGCACCAGAGAGCATCGCAGTGACAGACTGAGCCCACCATGGCCTGTCCAGGGGTCTGGGCAGGGCACGGGGCAGGGGCTCGTGTCCAGGCACACCCGATATCCCTGGCAGTACAGCTGGGAACAACCCAGAAGGCCTCCCCCAGGCCAGTTTGCCTCACAGCACAGAGCTCTGACCACAGAGAGCCTGGGAAGCTCCTACTTACTTGTTGAACAGATGATTGTCCACCTTAATCTTACTGTAGGCTTTAAAGTCATCAGGCATTAACATGACAGGGACGGGAACATTGCTGAGCTCATTGATCTGCAAGAGAAAGGAAAGGGAGACTCAAGGCCTGTTGTATCGCACTAAATAGTTCATTTTGTTATTATTGCACTGGGGGTTTGTCATATTCACACACAAAGACTGTTTAATTATATTTGGCACATGGTATGTCCCGCACCCCCTGTAGGTTCTAGTTAAGGGCCTCTGGTCTGTCCCTCACCACACCCCCTCCTCCGTGTGTCCTTTCCCATTGGTTGCAGTCCCTCTTCCCCGCCCCTATTCCCCTGGGATAAGACCCCCATGGCCAGGTGCTCTCGCCCTCTTTTCTGCCTCCCGGATCCCGAGTTCTCCAAATAAAGCAGTGGGACTGTTTGTCCCGAGGAAGAGAGGAGCGCCGCTGCCTTTTACCTTCAGTCCATTATCGGCGTTACGCTCCGGGGTTTGGAGCTAGCCAGGATTTGGACCCCGGGGCGAAAGGAACCCGCGATAAACGCCCAGGTCCCGCTGCCCTGGGGACTTGCAGGGACGCCCAACAGCCCAGGGATGGGTTTGGGGCACCGGGACCCGTCAGACAGCGGCAGCTGGGGAACGCTGACAGCAGCACCGCCTTCCAGGAGGCCGTGAATCCTCCTGAGATAACCCTTCCCCTTCCACCAACCATCCAAGGCACAGCTGAGAGCCCAGACAAACCCACGGGCCAAGAACCAGCAGATTTCATGTTTTAACTTCACCTCGCTGAGAGAATGTCCCAATCTTAACTATTCCTGCTAGAAACCAGGATGACCAAAGCCTTTGGTGCAGCCCAGCACGGCTCCCCGTGGATGCTGTTTCCATGCTGGCTGTCTCCTGTTGCTCCCATCCCACCTTCTCTGGAGGGATGAGTCACTCACTAGATTGTTTTTGCTCCTCAGTCATGTGTGGCAGCCACAGGAACACGGGGAAGCAGAAGAATGAACGTTCAGCTACTATTGTGCAGGCGGCAGCACCCAGCAGTGGCAGCATTAACAGCAATAATAATAACATAATGACAATAATAAAGATCCACCTCTGGACTGCGTCTGGCTGCCCTGCTCCAGTCACTGCAGTCACTGACAAGGCTGTGCCAGAAACAAGAGGTTTCTGAGCTGCCTCTTCTGAGGACAGCCCCCATCCCTTCCCAGGGGCTCCCCACAGCCCCATCTCACTGAATTCCTGTTAACAGCCTGGATTTAGGAAGCAATTCCGTTCCAGCCCCGTTCCCATGACTGCTGTGCCAAGCAGGTAGTGCTGGAGAGGGAGGCAGACAGCGCTGGCAGCGGCGGGGTTGGCTCCGAGTCAGCTCCGGGGGCTGTTCCCAGCACCAAAACCTCCGGCAGGTCAAGTGATTCCCAGCACACTCGGAAAGCTGCTGGGAAACTTCCCTGCTGGCTGGGAGCAGGGGCCAGGCTCAGGAAAGGGCCCCAGCGCTGGGATTCCCCGCTCACAGCACTGCCCGAACTGCTGCCACATCCCCGCTCGGCTCCGCAGGGACCGCGGCGCTCCAGCCCCCGGGGACGTGCCGCGAGCTTAATTCCATGCAGCCCGCGTTTATCCCACCCTTTCTCCATCGTTACCACGGAAAAGCAGAGCAGATTTAACACACGTCAGACTGGGAAGAAAGACACGTCCCAGTGCCAGGAGGGAAGGTGGCTATTTTCAGAGCCAGCCATCCCACACAACAGATACAAGCGGGAAGAGAAGCGGCCGCGGCTCCCGGAGGGAGCGGAGACGCAGCTCTGCAGAGCCCTGCCCTGCACTCCCCTCCCAGCAGCATCCAGCTGATTTAAGTTTTAGCTTTCATGTTTTTCAGATCCTGCACTGGATTCGTGTGTAGCTCTGAACTCCGTACAGAGTGTTAGCGAGCTCTCTTCACAGCTTGGTCAGACAGAACAATCCTTCCGGGCCTGAGAAACAAGGTCACCATCACAGCCTCGGGCCCGAGGAGTATAAACAAAAGTGAATTGGGGAGGAGCAAAGCGGGGGACTGTGACTTCATTACTTGAAGCTGTAAATGGACAATTAACCCCTGATAATGCGAACAGACCAAACTTGTATCCGCCTGAAAAACTCGTGACCATTTTCCGTCTTGGGTGTAGCCCCTGCGAGGCTCCTGCACTGCCCAGGGTGTATCTGTTAAAGGCCTTTAATAAATGCCTACTTTATTCTCTAACTCTGTCTGGTCTCTGCTCTAGGTATCCAGTCCAAGGCACCACAGCACTGCCACAAACCCTCTGGGATGTGTGCGAAACGCTGCACAGATGAATGAATGAATAAATAAATAATGGCACACATCCGCCACGGGCAGCAATCCCCGAGCAGGGAGAGGCCGACACCCCCCGCGTTCAGCTCAATCCCGCACCGAGCCAATCCCGGAGCCAGAGGGGAGGGAAAAGGGAACGGACTCCAGGTGAGGAAGGGATCTCCCAGCTCGCAGCCGCTGCAGGGAGCCGCATCAGAGTCCCACGCAGAGATTTCCCCTCGGGGCGAGGAGAAAACAACTCCTCCCGCACCGAGACAGAGGCGCTGCCTCCAGCCACTAATTATTGCTGTCTGCCAGGAGGGGAAGCCTGACAGCTCCTGCCACACGCCTGCTCCCATCCCAGCCAGCTCCCAGCCCTCTTCCCGGCGTGGGGAAGGCACAAACAAGCCATTATCAGCTCCTTGCCGAGCGGAGGAAGGGTGCTGACGGCTGAGAGGGAACAGCGATTCCGAGGCTGCCTCCTCGCTGGCAGCAATTCAGACGCAAACTGTTCCGAGGCCTCGCTGGGTGCCCTCGTTTCTGCCACGGCACGAACCTCAAAGCGAGCGTGGGACCTGCTGCGAGGCTCCTGAGTGGCAGAAATGGTGCACCAGGATACCTCGGGCTCGTTTCAGAGGTGCCACGGCTCCTCACGAGATAAAGCAGCCCAAAAAAAAATCCCTCCTGTGGAAGCATTTCCCCCCTTCCAGCAGAGCTCGCTGGATGCTTCGGGATGCGGCTCTGGAGGTGAAGGAATGGGGTTGTGCTGGGCACCAAGACCTGGATGAAAAGGGCTGGATTTGGGATTCTGGATGTGGAGGAGACAGGGAGAAGGGAGGGGGTTGTGCTGGGCACCAAGACCTGGATGAAAAGGGCTGGACTGGTCATTTCTAGACCCAGCACTGCCCACCTGCCCTCCCCCAAGGCAGCTCTGGGGCCGTGGTCACCGGGCCTCTGCTCCTGGCACCAGTCTGGAAGAAAACACGGATTTGTTTAGTTTAGTTTTGTTGCTACGTCGAGTTTCTTTAAATTTTTTTGTTGTTCAAGCACCGTGTGCTCCCACAGCAACACCCGTGCCTGACACTTTCCCAAGGGAGAGGAACAAAAAGCCCCCACACTCCTCGGGAAAGGGATATCCCAGCCCCTCCCCTTCTCACAGCACAACCCTGAGCACCCAGCCCCCCTCCCTAGGATTATCCAGCCGGATGCTGAAACACCAGGAGTCCTTGCCCAGGGGAAAGCCTGGCCAGCAGCACCTATCACCTCTCCAGAGGGATCCTCTCCTCAGGCTCATCCCGGGGGAATCTGAGCAGCCTCAAGTGACAAACGCCTGTGTGTTCGTGCCTCAAAAGCCCCGGGAGAGGCGTGGAGCAGCACGTTAAATACAGCAGAGTGTGAGTGTGAGTGTGTGTGTCTGTGCCCCGGGGTATTTATGCTCCAGGTGAGCAAAGGGTTCACCAAAACCCCTCTTTTTAGGGGGTTTAAAAGGGTTAAAAGGCTTAAAAAGGGTTAAAAGACTTAAGAATGTAGCTAGCAAGACAGAAGCAATACATTTTGATTAGGGGGTACAGCAGGGGCCAGCGAGATAGGAGCGATAGATTTTGATTAAAAACTTAACAAGGGGATTAGAAGCAGCAGCTAAGGGTTTAATTATCAGCACGTGGGTATAATTGAAACAGCTAGAGCGAAGACAATGTATCATGCGTTTGACTCAGTTGTGCTCTTGGAAGCAATGGGGAGAAGGTGCAGCATTGTAAAAGGGTAGGAACCCAGAAAGCACCTGGCCCCCAGCATAACTGGAGCCAGGAGAAGAGGCCCGGACCATGACCGAGGGGTCAAGAAGCCCCGGTAACGGGACAAGGTAAAGAGTTCACGGTGATGAGCACGTCCGACCTCCTCCTGAGGAGCCCACCGACCCATTTCCAGAGCCCACCGACCCAGTTAAAGGGAGCCGTGAGGAACGCTGGGTTCACTCTCACACGCAGAGGGGACGGGGGACGAACGTGAACGGGCATTTCCAATGACTCTATGGAAACGTAAACCCTTCCTAAAGATGCTGAGAGCTGATGGAAATTCCCACGTGCCTTTGGAGGGCTGCCTCCCATGTGGCCAGCAGCTGCAATAAAAAGTGCCACTTCTCAATTTCCTTGCAATTAGCTGAAAGGTTTCTTTGTGCCCGGCACCTTTAGTACCCCACGGGAGGGAAGGGCAGGGCAGGGAGGTGCTCAGCTCCCCGGGCAGCACATTCCCAGGTCCCCAAAAAGAGCAGGAAGCCTGCCTGGACCAGTGTGGAGAACTTCTTTATGTGGTTCTTTTTAGGGTTAGGATTAAAAAGTATGAGAGGCAGAATTTTTGTTTGGACTTTAATGTTTATTCTTTCTTATCTTAGTTATAGCTTCACTGACTGCGAGTGCTTCTGCTTACTAAGTTAAAAAGGTAAAAATGGAGTGTAGAGTAGTTTTCAAGGTCTTTTAAGCATAAACTACTTAATTATGAGATGTTAACAAATTTATTTTGACTTTTAACTGAATAACTAATTACTTATGTCTTGTACTGTGGGCTTTTCAAACTAAACACACAAAATCACCTGAACTTGTGAGGAAGAAGAGGAAGAAAAAGAAGAAAAAGAGTAAGAAGAAAAGGAAGAGGAAGAAGAAGACGACGAAGAATACGAAGAAGACAAAGAAGAAAAAGAAGAAAAAGAGTAAGAAGAAAAGAGGAAGAAGATGAAGAATATGAAGAAGACAAAGAAGAAAAAGAAGAAAAGAGGAAGAAGACGAAGATGATGAAGAAGAAAAATAAGAAAAAGATTAAGAAGAGGAGGAAGAAGAATACACCTTAAACTCTCTACCTTGTTATATATATTAACTAACTACCTTCAATTCTAAATTTCTTACCTTGTGATATAACACACTTTCAGTGAACTACACACTTACAGACTCAGCGCTATCATTCAGTTTTGGAAGCCTTTCTTAGGGCTTCAGGACAAATGCAGTGTCTCTTTGTGGATCATTTTCCATCAGCACAGAAAGCCTGAAATTCTCTGTGTCCAGGATTCCCGCAGACCGGGATCTCTGGGGATTTGGGTAGCAGGAGGCCCGGGAGATGCCGGGTATGGTTCTGGAGGAGGCAGGGACAGAGGGGCAGCAGCAGCACGAGCACGCAGCTGGGCCCTCTGGGCTGTTTTGGGCATCACAGCCAAGGCACAGGGCAGAGGGGCAGGCTGCGCCCGGGGTGGTGCCACAGAGGTCCCCAAGTGGGGACAGAAGGGCTCCTCTGGAGCCCGGGGATTTGCAGCCACACCCAGGGCAATGCTGGCTCCCCGGAAGGCATCCAGTTTTTAGCCCCTATCTGCCCTCAAATCCACTTCACCTGTTAGCCCCTATCTGCCCTCAAATCCACTTCACTTTTAGCCCCGATCTGCCCTCAAATCCACTTAACCTTTTAGCCCCAATCTGCCCTCAAATCCACTTCACTTTTAGCCCCGATCTGCCCTCAAATCCACTTGACCTTTTAGCCCCAATCTGCCCTCAAACCCACTTCTCTTTTTAGCCCTGATCTGCCCTCAAATCCACTTGACCTTTTAGCCCTGATCTGCCCTCAAATCCACTTCTCCTTTTAGCCCCGATCTGCCCTCAAATCCACTTGACCTTTTAGCCCCAATCTGCCCTCAAATCCACTTCACTTTCAGCCCCGACCTGCCCGCGAATCTCCTGGAAAATCAGCGCGGTTTTGCCCAGCGCCCTCCTGCCCGGAGCTCTCCTCTCCCCAGCGCAGACCCTGAGAGCGCCCAGCCCAGACCGAGGGGCCCGCAAAAAAGCCAAAAAGCGCTCCTCGCCCGTGCCATCCGCTCCGGCAGAGAGGAGATGAGGTGAGGTAAGATAAGGCTCGGCTCCCGCACGCCCCGGGGCTCTCGGGGTTTCCATGCGAGGCACATCTCGGACGAACCCGCCGGCGCCTGGAGCGGGAGCGCTGGGACAGAGACGCTGCCCGTTCCTCCCTGCTTTTGCCACCTCCTGGGAACAAAGGAGCGATTCCCGAGCAGCTCCGTGTGTCCAGAGCCACCCCACAAGGACAGAGGGATCACAGCTGTGCAGAGGAGCAGAGGGAAAAGCGGGATGCCAACAGGGATCAGGGATCAAGAGCAGGAGGTGGGGGAGGGAAAAGCTCTTCCACTGCCCAGACCCTTCATCCTCAGCACAATCCTGCTTTGCGGGGCTGCAAAAACACCTCCTCCCTCTCCCTCTGTCGAGCTTTCACTTCCTGGTCACTGGAATTCTTCAGCAGCACCACGCAGGACTCTGGGTTGATGCTTTCTCTTCGCCACCAAAGCCAATTCCTTTCCCAATAAAAGCCACATCAATATTTTTTGAATATATAAAATTCCGTGTCATTCAGGGACAGCTGTTGGGATGAACGGGCCAGGCATAATTTTGTTCCAAAACCTGACTGCAGCCTCAAAGTGGCAATTAGCATTAGTAAACTGATGGGAAAAATGCGATTTGTTTACTAACAAGATGCAGCTGATGGAGTGTGCGAGCCCACTCTCCGGGATTCCTTGCGACAGGAATTTGCTGAGGAAAATAAAGATACTTTGTTCCCCTCGAAGCCTTTCAATCAGGCATCTCGGTGAGTGTTAGCTAAACTTCATCATGCTCCGGGGAAAGGGGTAAAAGACCCGTGGGGAAAATCACTTCAGCGTGCAGACAAACCCACAGCTGCAGCAAAACTTCGCTGCTGCTTAGCACAGAGCAGCAACCGGGTGATGGTTTGAGGAAAAAACCCTGTTTTCCATGAATTAGAGCATGATTAATCAGTATCCACGCTAACAGCCCCCCTGTGCAACGCGAGGGAAGAGCGAATCTGGTAGTCGATAATTCCTCTGGGGACGCCAGGATGCTTTAAAATGGGGGAAAAAAAAAATAAAAGCATCTCCTGGTGACAGCAAAACCATGTGTTCCTGAAAAAAAAAAGTCCCTGGAAAGGACTCCTGGCTGCATCACAGGGATCGGGCAGTGCCAGGCTCCTGTCCCCAGTCCTGTCAGCCTCAGTGTCACTGGGAAGTGTCCATGCTCCCAGTCCTCCCAGTTCACTCACAGCTGGGCAGAGCTGATGCTGCCCTCGGTCCAAAAAAACCTGAGGGATGGGAATATTCAACAACCAAGCCGTGGCCACGGCAGCCAGAGGAAACGAGCAGAGAAATGAGCCCCGTTCTCCTCACTGAACAACCCGGGAAAACCCTGTTTTCTCTCCCAGAATGGAAAAGGGCTCCTGGAATGTGGATTTGACAGGAAAAGGGCTCCGGGAATATGGATTTGAGAGGAAAAGGGCTCCGGGAATATGGATTTGAAAAAGAAAAGGGTTCCTGGAATGTGGATTTCAACAGGAAAAGGGCTCCTGGAATGTGGATTTGAGAGGAAAAGGGCTCCGGGAATATGGATTTGAAAAAGAAAAGGGTTCCTGGAATGTGGATTTGAATGGGAAAAGGGCTCCTGGAACTTGGATATGAATGGGAAAAGGGCTCCTGGAACGCGGATTTGAACAGGAAAAGGGCTCTTGGAATGTGGATTTGAGAGGAAAAGGGCTCCTGAAACTTGGATTTGAATGGGAAAAGGGCTCCTGGAATGTGGATTTGAGAGGAAAAGGGCTCCTGGAATGTGGATTTGAGAGGAAAAGGGGTCCTGGAATGTAGAGTTCAGAAGAAAAGGGCTCCTGGAACGCAGATTTGATAGGAGAAGGGCTCCTGGAATGCGGATTTGACAGGAAAAGGGCTCCTGGAACGCGGATTTGAGCAGGAGCTCCTGGGTGAGTGGGTTGGGAGCCCGGCCCTCGGTCATTCCAGGGGCTGGCACGGCCGTGGCCATGTGCTGCTCTCCTCAGAGCTCAATCAGAGCCGGGGCTGGGAAGATCCAGGCTGTCCCCGCCGTGCCAGGACCGATTTCTGGGATGTGGCTGTGGCAGATGCTGCTCTGGCAGCAGCGAGGCCGAGGCTGCGGCGCGGGGAGCGCCGTGCTGCCCTTCCCAGCGCTGCTGTTTCCCTGGAATACTAACGAGCTGTGCTCCGTGCTGGCTCCGCTCCGGAGGGCCTGGGACACGGCTGCTGCTCCAGCCAGGCACTGGAGCCTCCGGAGCCGCCTCGGGCGAGATCCACGCAGCCAAGAGATCTCCCCGTTCCCACAAAAACGGGATGGTTGTGCCTTTCCCCTGCCAGCAGCCAGAGCCACTGGAATGTTTTCCAGCTGAGGAAACGGCAGCAGCATCACAGCCCTACGGATACAGATCCACAATTTGGGATCTGCAAAGCTGGGATCAAACCCTGGGATCCCGGAGCCTCCTTGAGCAGCACCTTACAACCGTTTCCATGGTTCCCAGAGCACCACACAACACTCTGTTCATCTCTCTGGCTGGGAGGCGGCTGCTCCCTTCCAGAACCGTCCCAGCTTTCCCGTCCCGCGCACGTGGATCCACCCAGGGCATGGAAAACACACCTGGAGCACCACACACGGACACAACCCCCAGGAGCAGCAGCTCCTCTCCCAGTGCCATGACAACGGCAGGAGAAGCTTCCCCAGGAACCATCCCCACATCTGCTGGATTCAGGGTCTGACAGAAACCTCAGACATCGAGGCTGAGCCTCGGTGGCTCCACTTTCACACAAGTTCTCCCCTCCCCTCCGCGGTTTTTTCTGGTCCAAAATTCAAATTGTTTGAGTCACACCACCCCGGTTTGGCCCCGCTCGCACCGGCCCCACCCCGGTCCCGATGCCAGCCCTGCCTGGGGCCCACCAGGACCAGTTATTTGAACACTCCAGACTGGTGTTCCAGAAAGCAGCTCCTGCTCCTGGGGTGCTCCTGCTGCTCTCCCAGAGCCAGCCCTGCCTGTGCTCACCAGCCCCTGTAGGGCTGCTCCAGACTGGGAGCAGGGACCCACGGGGAGTTCTGCGGCGCGCTGCATAGAATGGTTGTTTGTTTGATTTGTCCGTGAAAAAGTTCATCCCAGACCCAAGGAATTCTGACAGGATCTTCCTGGCACAGCCCCAGGCTTGTGCTGAGAGCTGTTTTCCCCTCCATGGACACAGCCCAGAGCCTCCTCGTCCAACACAGCCAAATATTAAACAG